>JAASFN010000037.1:0-61378 GCA_023333795.1 Globisporangium rhizosaccharum
CTTAGATCTAAAGGCTCACACCAAAGGGTGGAGCCGCACTTCCGACTCAAATGAACAGTTACAATTTGGAGCACTCAAACCAAGTGTCTTGTTTTGCTTCCGTCGTTACGACTGGAATCCTTGCGGGAGGTGTTCACACACACTTCCTCACAACTGTGCTGCGTAACTCGGACACGTCCGGTTACAGCTTCAAGCAGCAATTGGCTCAAAAGTAAGTGCTTTTCGAGCCATTGCTAATGTAAACCTGGTGACCCAAAACAGATCTTGCTTTAGGTCACCCGAATTTATACAAACTCTCTGCGGAGGGATGACGCGGATTTTCCGTCAATAGTTTTGAGTCAAAGAGGGTAGGCAATATGGTTGGTCATCGATGTCTCAAGTCTATATTCTCCCGAAATGGCGGAATTTTCTCGGTACATTCCCACGCGAAATACTAACATGTATCAGACTTGTGGGAACGATGCTTCAATTTAGTGACGAAATTGACAACCACCGTTGGCGTCGGTGATTGTCAATTTCGTCACTAAATCGAAGCGTCTTTCCGATCGTTACATACATACACAAAGTGAAAACAAGGAATCTGTTGGGAAAGTAACGCCATTTCGCGGTTTAAGGAACATGTCCGAGAGAGGACGTTCCTTAATACAATATCTATAGTGAAAAAATAAGAATAGATAAGATTAGAATCTACTTGACCCTCCAAGTAGTGAACGAGCCGTTCACTATTACAGATAGATTGATAGAGGTGCCAGAACCACTAATTAAATAAATACGGGTCTATTTTATGGCAAATTACGTACTTACGTTTGTACGACTCGGACATTCGGCTCACAAGGTGCATGTTAGAATGCTACATTGCAAGAGGAAGAGGAAGAGGAGCAGCACCATGCCTACTCCGAACGACGACCCGAACGCGACAGCCGCAGCATTGCTTGCTACCAAGCATCTCACGACCGCAGCGGCTCTTTTCACGAGCTCTCTGCTCGCAAAGCACATCGTTGGAAAGTCGAGAACGACCCTCGACAGCAAGTTCAGCAAGCGCTCGCTCTCTGAAGCACCGTCGCATGATACAGCGGCACTGTCGATCACGGGCAACTAGCAGCACATGCACAACGTGCTACATGCGTGAGCATGCTCCATCGCGAGAGTGCAATGCGAACTCTGCAAGTTCGACCGTGTGTGAGTGTACCACTGTCGGTACAGTATCCCGTTTTCAATGGCACACAGAACCTTGAAGCGTCGCGTCGGTTCGCGGCATCGGCAACACGTCAGCAGCAGAGGCAGCAGAGCGTAGCAGCGCAAGCGCGCTCGAGAGACAACAACAGCGGATCATCGCGTCCACGCACTTCTGAGTGCATCTGCTCTTTGAGTCTCTCTGTCTGTCGATCAGACTCGCTGTTGCTGCTGCTGTAATCAAGTGTGCATCATCAAGCGTGAGCTGCTCGCCGACACGCCATGGACGAGTCGAGTCTCAAGTGGCTGCGACGCCTCGTGACGCGAGCGCTCGACGTCGACCGCGAGGTGTTTGACGCGATTCTCACGGCTAAGCCGCGGCGCGCGAGCTTTCGTGGCATTGGGAACCAAGCAGAGGTGTGTGTTTGCATGGCGTGCGTTCACTTCCTCGACTACCTGTCGCTCTCGCCAGATGTGAAGTCCTCGCTCAGATCATTCGCTTGGACTGACGCAATGCGGTGCCTGCGACACTAGACGCTCGATGTCAGCGCTGCTCCTGCAGAGACGCTCAAGAGCTTCTTCCAGCCCGAGACGGAAGCTGGGAGCGTCCTGTTCTTCTACCTCTCGCGCGAAGAGTACGAGGTTGAAGGTCCGTGTCTCTCACGCACGTGGTCGAGTGCCTCGCTCGCCTGTACTTGTAGAGACAACAAAGAGACTGAACTTGGTTGATTGACACTGCGACTGCGACTGCAATACTAACAGAGGACGTCGAAGAGGAGGTCGAAGTCGTGCGTGAAGAGAAGCAGCCAGGTACGCGTCACACCTACGCATGAGCGCGCTCTTGATCTAGCGAGTGCTCATGCATAATGTGTATAGTAGACCCAACGACTGCCGCAACAGGAGAGCAAGGCGATGGCGCTACGTCGTCACCACCAATAGCAGCAGCAGGTGCAGGCGAAGAGCTCACAGACGAGCAGCTCTTCCTCGAAGCCGTCGCGCCGGAGCAAGTCGTCGAGCGCGTGAAGCGCATCACGAAGCGCACGCGCGTGGAAGTGAAAGAGGTCTGCAACGTCTTCTTGAACATCCTCCCGTCCGACTCGGTCGAAGCCACGAGCGTGTTCCTGATCAAAGTCGCGCCAGGTCCGATCGCGCTGAGCGTAAGCGCGAGCGACGCGCACGAGAAGCTCGAGCACGCCAACGTCGAGATCGGGTGCTCGACCGGCGACCTCTTGGCAAACCTCGAAGGTATTGTCTGCCACGTCTTCATGCCTCTGCTCGACCCACAGCTCTCGCACGACTACAACAACAACAACAGCATCAGCAGTAGTAGCAACGGAAGTGACGCAGACGACCCGAGCGCTGCAAACGGCAATGGCGGCGTCGTGCTGCACCAAGCGCTCAAGGTCATCGACGCCGTCCGGAACGAGTTCAAGAGCAACTTGGTCAAGTTTGCGTCGCAGATCACGAACGCGATCCAGCAGATCCAAGGCGACATCCACCTCACGATCCCAGACGTCGTGCTCACAAAGCCCGAGTCCCACCTCGACGACTACGAGCTCATCAATACGCTCGAGCAAGCACTTGAAGACTGGTCCAAGAGCGTCGCGAGCGTCGTGGACCAAGAGACGCGCAAGACGCCAAAGCGCAAAGGACCGCTCGCCGAGATTGAGTTCTGGCGCGAGCGCAACGCAACGCTCAGTACGATCTACGAGCAGATCAACATGGCGAGCGTCCAGAAGATGCTCAAGCTCCTCGAGCTCGTCGAAGCGAGCATGCTCCTGACGTTCAAGTACCACTTCTCGGAGCTCAGCAAGCTGTACATCGAAGCGAAGGACAACGTCAAATTCCTCACGACGCTCGAGCGCCACTTCAAGAACATCGCGAGTGGCTCGTTCACGACGATCGCCGATACGCTGCCGTCCATGATGAACGCCATTCGCATGGTCTGGATCATCTCTCGCCACTACAACACGGACGAGCGCATGGTGCCGCTCATGGAGCGCATTGCGTCCGAGATCGCTGACAAAGTCGCGGTCGAGATCAACATCCACACGATCTTGCGCAAGAGCCCCGAGCACGCGCTCCACGCCGTCGAAGAGGCCAAGATGGTCCTCGAGCTCTGGCACGCGACGTACATGAAAGTGCGCGAGCGCATTGAAGCGAGTGGGACGGATCATCGATGGGAGTTTGACCGCAAGCGGCTCTTTGAGCAGACGAACTACATGGCCAAGATCTGCGAGAACCTCCAAGAGGTCGCAACGGTCTTGGACCAGTTCCACAAGTTCCTCGGCCCGGAGCTCAAGTCTGTGACCGGCGATTCGCAGGGCATTGACGACGTCATTGCGCGCGTCGAGAGCCTCATTGCGCCGTTCGAGAGCGTGCCGTTCAAGATCTTTGACCGCGGCTACAAGACGAGCTGGGAGAGCGTGATGGTGCAGTTCCGCGACAAAGTGTGCGAGATCGAGAGCATGACGCGCAAGTTCATTGACACGTCGTTCCAGAAGCTCCGGTCCGCTGAAGGTGCGTTCGACTTGCTCCAGAACTTCCAGAACATCCAGTCGCGCGAGTCGATCAACAAGCAGATGATGGAAAAGTACAAAGACATCCTCATGCAGTACACAAAGGAGCTCGAGAAGCTCGACGAGCAGTTCCAGCGCCACAAGCACAAGCCACCGGTGTTTCGGAACCACCCACCGGTCGCTGGTGCGATCAGCTGGGCACGAGCACTGTACTTGCGCGCGAAGAAGCCGATCTTGCGCTTCCGTGCAATGAACGACTTGCTCAAGAGCCCACTCGGTGAAGAGGTGAAGGAGAAGTACTTGGTCTTTGCGCGCGCCGTGGACGCGTACATCAAGCAGCTCCACAAAGACTGGCGCGACAAAGTCCCAGCGCTCACGAACGAGTGCCTCAAGCAGTCGATCCTCGGCCCAAAGCTCTTGGAAGCCGGCAAGTCCGACACTGGCGCGATGACGTACAAACTCCCGCCGCCGCCGTTCTATGCGAACTTTGCACCCGAGCTGACGCTGATCATCAAAGAAGCCAAGTTCCTCGACCGCCTTGGGTTTGAGATCCCCGAAGAGGCGCTGAACGTGACGCTCCAGGACGATAAGTACCACCAGTACGTCCAAGAGCTCACGCTCATGCTCCGGCAGTACGACACCCTTCTTGCAAACCTCACACCAGTCGAGACGCACTTGCTCAAGACGCAGTTGAAAGACCTCGAAGACGTCCTTCGCGTCGGCTTCTCGCCGCTCAACTGGAACTCGCAGCGCGTCTTGAGCTTCATTGAGCACTGCAACAAGTCGCTGAACCAGTTCGCGAACCTCGTGAGTCAGATCCACAAGAGCAGCAAGATGGTCGAAGAGATCGTCGTGGGCATCGAGCGCACGCTGCTCATCAAGATTGACGACTTTGAAGAGGGCGTCGTGACCGAAGTCGGTGAGTTCTACGAGCTCGTTGAGCGCAATCGCATGCAGCGCATTGACGAGTTGGTCCAGAGCTACCGGTCGATCGGACCGCTCTTGATCAAAGTCGAAGAGATCGTCGCGGGCGTGAACACTGGGACGAGCCCCAAGATGGCGACGTACTACATGTACTGGGAGCGCAGGATCTTCAATGCGATCACAAAGATGATCATCTCGTCCATGACGACGTTCCAAGCGCTCTTGAACGTCCACACCAAGGACATTAGCAGTGCGAGCAACGTCCTCGGCATGTCGATGAGCAGCGGCCTTGGTGGCAGCGGCCTCCGGAGTCGCGCCGATGAGACTGTGACCAAGCTCAAGCGCCCGCCACTGTGCAAAGTCAAAGCCACGATGAACGGCAAAGACATTGTCGTGACGCCGTCGCTCTCTGACATGTACAAGTACTTGAGCAAGTCGGTGAAGCACATCGTCGAGAGCGCCAAGGCGTTCATGCGGTGGATGCACGGGACGTGCCGTGAGACCGAGCCACTGACTGTGAGCGAAGACGAAGAGCCGATCACGTTCACGTTCTACTCGGATATCTCGCAGAACCCGTACGTGATCAAGATGACGCTGTCGCTGAACCAGGAGATCCACAAAGTCTTCAACATCGTGAATCGGTACCTCGATAGCTGGCGCCGCTACGACACGGTCTACAACCTCTGGAACTCGAAGCGGCGCTCAGCGCTCGAGAAGCTCGCAGACAAGAAGCCGCCGTGTGTGTACTTTGACACGCGCATGGCGCAGTACACGCGCTTGG
This sequence comes from Globisporangium rhizosaccharum, assembly GCA_023333795.1. Lineage (NCBI taxonomy): Eukaryota > Oomycota > Peronosporomycetes > Pythiales > Pythiaceae > Globisporangium > Globisporangium rhizosaccharum. The sequence goes on from JAASFN010000037.1 coordinate 5,398, forward strand.
CCGAGTCGGTGCGGAACCAGCCGACCGAAAAAGACACGGACTTTCTCCAGATCAACTGCTTGCCCGTGGCGCTTGCGATCGCCAAGCAAGCCGAGATGTGGAAAGACGACTACGGCAAGATCTTGTATGACTTGTCCAACAAGAAGCTCACGGTCATCAGTGCGTCCATGGACCAGCTCGAGAGCGAGCTCGATGCAACGCCGGATGACCTCGAGTCGCTCAAGAAAGTGCTCAACGTCGTTGCGAGCATCAGCGACATGAGCATGGAGGTCGAGCTCGAGTACGCCGACATCATGGAGCGATATCGGACGCTCCAGACGTACGCGATCCCAGTCGACGCAGTCGAAGCCGAGCGCGCGTTTGCGCTCGAGACGCGCTGGCGCGCACTCTTCATTGCGTCCAAGACAAAGGACTTGCGGCTTGTGAAGGTGAAAGACCAGTTCCGCGGCGTGACAAAGCAAGACGCGATCGCGTTCGCAGACGAGTGCAAGCAGATGAAGCGAGCGTACTACGACGGCGGCCCTGCGACGAGCGCGACAGACCTCGACGCCGGACTCGAGCTGCTCTCGGACTTTCAAAAGCGCTTGGCGATGTTCAAGATCAAGCGCCAGCAGCTCGCGAACGCTGAGAACCTCTTTGCGCTCTCGATCACGTCGTACCCAGAGCTCCAGGAGCTCCAAGAGGCGCTCGAGAAGCAGCAGCAGATCTACGCGCTGTACACGGAAGAGAAAGAGTTCATCAGCACGCTCGGGAGCATGCTCTGGGTCGAGCTTGACGTCCCAGCGATGACGAAAGGCATCGATGAGCTCGAGAAGAAGTGCCGCAAGTTCCCGAAAGACCTCAAGGCGATGTCGACGTTCATCGAAGTCGAGAAGCAGATCGTAGCGTTCAAAGACAGCATCCCGCTCATCCAGAGCCTCAAGAACGACGCCATGAAGCCGCGGCACTGGGACGAGCTCATGGCCGTGACGACTGTGCGATTCGAGATGAACCTCAAGACGTTCACGCTCGGGAACTTGTTTGCGATGAAGCTCTATCGGTTCTCGAGCGAGATCGGCGAGATCGTGAACGCGGCGATGCAGGAGCAGAAGATCGAACAGGAGATCCTCAAGATCGAAGACGCGTGGGCCAAAGCCGCGCTCGAGCTCGTCAAGTACAAGAAGAACGGCACGGACCGCGGCTGGGTCCTCCGCGCCGCGGACGAGCTCAAGATCACATTGGAAGACCACATGCTGAACCTGCAGACAATGTCAGGCTCGCGCTTCATCTCGAGCTTCGCTGAGCGCGTACGGAAGTGGGAGAAGAAGCTCAGCGTCGTGAACGAGTGCTTGGACATCTGGTTCGTCGTCCAGCGCAAGTGGATGTACTTGGAGAGCATCTTTGTCGGCGCTGAGGACATTCGGCAGCAGCTCCCAGAAGAAGCCAAGAAGTTTGACGCGATCGACAAAGCGTGGAAGACGATCATGGCTGCGACGTACAAGAACGCCAATGCTGTCGACGCGTGCACGGCTGAGAACCGCGTCGAGACGCTTCAGAGCTTGTCCGAGCGCCTCGACAAGTGCCAAAAGTCGCTCAGCGACTACCTCGACACGAAGCGCAACTCGTTCCCGCGTTTCTTCTTCATCTCGGACGACGAGCTCTTGAGCGTCTTGGGGTCATCGGACCCAACGTCGATCCAAGTGCACATGCTCAAGCTCTTTGACAACGTCAAGCTCCTCACGTTCGTGCGCAACAACAAGAACGTGAGTGCGATGGAGAGCTCCGAAGGCGAAGGCTTTACGTTCCGAACGTTCTCCAACGTCGACGGACCCGTCGAGACGTGGATGACTGGCGTCGAAGACGAGATGCGCGTGACGCTCCAGCGCATTGCAAAGGAAGGCGTGTTCCAGTACGCGCGCATGGACCGGCCAACGTGGCTCGAAGACGTCCTCGGTATGGTCGGCCTCGTTGGGAGTCAGATCTGGTGGACGTGGGAGGTCGAAGACGTCTTTCGGCGCGTCAAAGCCGGGAACAAGTACGCGATGAAGGAGCTCGAAGTCAAGCTCACGGCGCAGCTCAATGAGCTCGTGCGCCGCGTGCGCGAGCCGCTCGACAAGCTCACGCGGAAGAAAGTGAACACGCTCTTGATCATCGACGTCCACGCGCGCGACATTGTCGACTCGTTCGTGCGCGACAGCATCTTGCACGAGAAGGAGTTTGCGTGGGAGTCGCAGCTCCGGTTCTACTGGAAGAAAGACGTCGACGACGTCGTGATCAGCCAGTGCACTGGGAACTTTCGCTACGGCTACGAGTACATGGGACTGAACGGTCGACTGGTGATCACGCCACTCACGGATCGGTGCTACATGACGCTCACGCAAGCGCTGACGTTCAAGCTCGGCGGCTCGCCTGCTGGTCCTGCCGGCACGGGCAAGACCGAGACTGTAAAAGACCTCGCCAAGTCGCTCGCACTGCCGTGTTACGTGATCAACTGCGGCGAAGGACTCGACTACAAAGCCATGGGGAGCATCTTCTCGGGTCTCGTCCAAGTCGGCGCGTGGGGCTGCTTTGACGAGTTCAATCGGATCAACATCGAAGTGCTCTCGGTCGTCTCGGCGCAGCTCCGCGCGATCCAGAACGCGCTCAACTACGACAAGCCGACGTGCGACATTGGCTTTGGGACGGAGATTGCGATCCACCGCACCGCGGGCTTTGCCACGTGCGGCTTCTTCATCACGATGAACCCTGGATACGCTGGTCGTACTGAGCTGCCGGACAACCTCAAAGCGCTCTTCCGCCCCGTGACAATGATCGTCCCCGACTTGCTCCAGATCTGCCAGATCATGCTCTTCTCGGAAGGCTTTGAGAACGCCGTCGCACTGGCGAAGAAGATGACCGTGCTCTACAAGCTCTCGCGCGAACAGCTCTCAAAGCAGTACCACTACGACTTTGGCTTGCGCGCGCTCAAGAGCGTCCTTGTCATGGCCGGGTCGCTCAAGCGCGAGTACAGCACGATGAGCGAAGACCTCGTGCTCATGCGCGCGCTGCGCGATAGCAACATGCCCAAGTTTGTCTTTGAAGACGTCCCGCTCTTCCACGGCCTCATCAACGACCTCTTCCCTGGCCTCGACTGCCCGCGCGTTGGCTACGCCGCGCTGAACGACGCGATCGAGAACGAGCTCGACGCTGGCGAGTACATCACAATGGACGCCAAGGTCTACGGCGAGCAGGTCGACAAGATCATCCAGATGTACGAGACCATGCTTGTGCGCCACACGACGATGATCGTCGGTCCGACGGGCGGCGGCAAGACGCTCGTGCTCAACACGCTCGCTGCAGCATCCAAGACTGCGCTCGACGAAGTCGTCAAGATCTTTGTGCTCAACCCGAAGGCACAGCCGATCGCCGAGCTCTACGGCACGATGGACCCCGTCACGCGCGACTGGACCGACGGCGTGCTCTCAAAGCTCTTTCGCGAACTCAACCAGCCGCTGCCAAGCGGCCGTGAGAACGAGAAGCGCTGGCTCATCTACGACGGCGACGTCGACGCCGTTTGGGTCGAGAACATGAACAGCGTCATGGACGACAACAAGCTCTTGACGCTCCCGAACGGCGAGCGCATTCGCTTGCAAACGCACTGCTCGATGATCTGCGAGACGTTTGATCTGCAGTACGCGTCACCGGCGACGATCAGTCGCTGCGGCATGGTCTGGGTCGACCCCAAGAACCTCGGGTACCGTCCGTACTTTGAGCGCTGGCTCAAGAAGAAGTACCCAATGCCAAGTGCGTCTACTGCTGTTAGTGGCAGTGCAGTCGACAGTGGCGCGATTGCACCGCCGCCGCTCGAGCGCGCGCTCTTGCTCGAGCTCTTTGACAAGTACGTCCCCAAGTGCATCGACTTTATCCTCGAAGGTGTCGTGAGCAAAGACGAGATCGTCGCCAAGTGCCAGCAGGTGATCCCGATCAGCAAGATGGAGCTCTGCAAGCAGCTCGCAAACGCGCTCGACTCGTTCTTGCCAGAGGACCTAGCGCTCGATCCGACGAGCGACCGCAACGACATGGAGGGCATCTTTGTCTTCAGTATGGTCTGGTCCCTCGGTGCTGCGCTCCTTGGGAGCAGCCGCCCGCGCTTTGACGAGTTTGTCAAGAAGATCGCCGAGTGCTCGCTCCCAACGACGAGTCTGTACCAGAACTTCTACAACGTCGAGACGCACAAGTGGCAAGCGTGGGAGTCCCGCGTCATGCCGTACGTCGAGCCAGCGCCGTTCAACTTCTCGCACGTCTTCGTGCCAACGACCGACTCGGTGCTCTACAGCTTCATCCTCTCGAGCTGCATGAAGACGGAGAAGCCGATCCTGTTTGTCGGCGAGAGCGGCACGGCAAAGACCGTGACGATCCAGAGCTACCTCAAAGACCTTGATCAAGCGACGTGCTCGACGCTCAATCTCAACTTCTCGAGCCGCACGAGCAGCTTGGACGTCCAGACGAACCTCCAAGCGAACGTCGACAAGCGCTCGGGCAAGATCTACGGACCACCAGCGGGCAAGAAGCTCATTGTCTTTGTCGACGACCTAAACATGCCCAAGGTCGATCTCTACGGCACGCAGCAGCCAATTGCGCTTCTGCACTTTGTCATGAGCCGTGGGAGCATCTACGACCGCGGGAAGGAACTGGACTTGCGCATTCTCAAAGACCTGCTCTTCATCGGCGCCATGGGGCCACCAGGCGGTGGACGGAACCAAGTCGACCCGCGCTTCGTCGCGCAGTTCAACGTGTACAACCTCACGCCGCCGACAAAGGACGTGCTCAAGCAGATCTACGGCGCGATCGTGACGACGTACTTGCGCAACTTCCCGGACGACGTCAAAGACAAAGGCACGCGCATGACTGAAGCGCTTTTGCGGTTCTTTGAGTTCGTCGTCGAGAAGCTCCCACCGACGCCGTCCAAGTTCCACTACATCTTTAACCTCAGGGACCTCGGCCGCGTGTGCGAAGGCATCTGCATGGCGACGCCTGACAAGTTTGACAAAGCCGCGAGCATCGTCCGGCTCTGGCGCAACGAGATCAAGCGCATCTTCTGCGACCGCTTGACGAGCGAAGGCGACAACGCCGTGTGCGACGGCGCGATTAGCGCGATCTTGAAAGAGACGTTTGCGAATGAAGCCAACGCGGCCATGGCGGACCCGATCATCTTTGGCGACTACGCCGACTGCATCGGTCGCATCACTGGGCAGTCGACCGAAGACGCACGGCTGTATCAGGACATGGAGTCGTACAAGCGCATCCGGAGTATCTTTGACGAAGCGCTTGAGACGTACAACCTCGACAACAAGCCCATGGCGCTCGTGCTCTTTGAGATGGCGCTCGAGCACCTCTCGCGCATTCTCCGGATCATCCGGAACCCACTCGGTCACGCGCTCTTGATCGGCGTCGGCGGGAGTGGGAAGCAGAGTCTCTCGCGCCTCGCGGCGTTCACGGCCGGATACGACCTCTTTGAGATCTTCCTCACGCGCGGCTACGGCGAGAACGAGTTCCGCGAGAACTTGAAAGACCTCTACCGCAAGCTCGGGAAGAACAAGGTCGTGTTCCTCTTCACGGATGCCCACGCAGTCGAAGAAGGCTTCCTCGAGTTCATCAACAACATGCTCACGACCGGCATGGTCCCAGCGCTGTTTGAGCAAGACGAGAAAGACGCACTGTCGTCCATGGTGCGCGACGAAGTCAAAGCCGCTGGGCTAGTCGAGACGAGCGAAAACTGCTGGAAGTTCTACATCAACCGGTGTCGCCAACACCTTCACGTGATCCTCGCCATGTCGCCGTCTGGGAGTACGCTCCGAACGCGCTGTCGCAACTTTCCCGGACTCGTGTCGGCGACGGTCATTGACTGGTTCTTCCCGTGGCCTGAAGACGCGCTGCGGAACGTCGCGCAGTACTTCCTCGCCGAAGAGACGATCCGCGAAGACCTCCGCGCACAAGTGACGAACCACTTGGTCCGCGCCCACTTGCGCGTCGTGACCGTTGCGCACCAGTTTGCGGACGAGCTGCGGCGGTACTACTACGTCACGCCAAAGAACTACCTCGATCTCATCTCGAACTACCGCTTGCAGCTCAAGGAGAACAACGTGAAAGTGAGCGCCGGGATCGCACGGCTCAAGGGCGGGCTCACAAAACTCAACGAGGCGTCGCAGGCCGTCGACCGCATGCAAGCCGAGCTGAGTGAGAAGAAAGTGATCGTCGACGAGAAGACACTCGCGTGCGAAGCGCTCATCAAGACGATCGAAGAGAAGTCGAGCGTCGCGACGAAGCAGCAAGAGGTCGCCGAAGTGACGCAGATCGCGTGCGAGAAGGCGTCGGTCTTGATCGCCAAGGAGAAAGAGGAGGCCGACATTGCGCTTTTGGAGGCGTTGCCGGCCGTCGAAGCCGCTGCGTCAGCGCTCCAGGACCTTTCAAAAGCTGACTTGACTGAGATCAAGTCGTTTGCATCGCCGCCGCCGCTCGTCATGTCGGTCTGTATGTGCGTGCTCATTCTCAAACCCACGGGCCAGGAGCTCGACTTGGACTGGAAAGGCGCCAAGGTGATGCTGAGTAACCCCAACTTGCTCACGCTCTTGAAAGAGTACGAGAAGGACAAGATCTCGGCCAAGATGATCACGAAGATCAAGACGTTCTTCAAGAACCCAGACCTGAACGTCGAGACCATGAAGTCGATCTCGAAAGCCGGCGCTGGCTTGCTCATCTGGCTCGTTGCGATCGTCAAGTACTACGACGTTGCAAAGAACGTCGAGCCGCTCAAGCAAAAGGTCAAAGCCATGGAGAAAGAGCAGGCCGTGAAAGAGCAGGAGCTCGCAGACCTGACCGAGACGCTCGAGCGCCTCAAGCTCGAGCTCGATACGCTCTCAAAGCAGTTCCAAGAGGCAAACTCCGAGCTCCAAGGGCTCAAGACGCAAGCCGATCAGATGCAAAAGCGCTTGGCCGCTGCGAGCAAGCTCCTCGCAGGCTTGGCGTCCGAGAAAGGGCGCTGGACGAAAGACGTCGACAACCTGAACCTCCAGGGCGAGCGACTCATTGGCGACTGTCTCCTCACAGCGAGCTTCTTGAGCTACGCCGGTGCGTTTAGCTTTGACTACCGCACGCAGCTCATCTACCAGGACTTTTACAGCGACATCGCAGCGCGCGGACTGCCCGTGACTGATCCGTTCCGACTCGAGAGCTCGCTCACGAACGACGCGACGATGCAAAAGTGGGTCTCCGAGGGCTTGCCAGCGGACGAGCACTCGGTCCAGAACGGCATCTTGACGACCAAGGCAAGTCGCTTCCCGCTCTGCATCGACCCGCAGCAGCAAGCCGTGACGTGGATCAAGAAGAAAGAGGAGAAGCACAACTTGACGATCAAGACACTGAGCGACGTCGACTTCATGAAGCACCTCGAGCTCGCGATCCAGTTTGGGAATCCGTTTCTGTTCGAGAGCGTTGACGAAGAGCTCGACCCGATCCTCGACCCGGTGCTTGAGAAGAGCACGTTCATGGAAGGCTCGCAGCGATTCATCAAGCTCGGAGACAAGAATGTCGAGTGGGACCCCAACTTCCGGCTCTACTTCACGTCGAAGCTCGCGAACCCGCACTACTCGCCCGAGGTCATGGGCAAGACCATGATCGTGAACTACAGCGTGACGCAAGGCGGCTTGGCGAACCAGCTCCTAAACGTCGTCGTCGGCCACGAACGACCGGACTTGGAGGAGCAGTACCGCGACCTCGTGACCGAGATGTCGGAGAACACGCAGATGATCGTCGAGCTCGAAGACACACTCTTGCGCGAGCTCTCGAACAGCACCGGCAACATCCTCGACAACGAAGAGCTCATTGCGACGCTCGACGAGACAAAGAACAAAGCGACCGAGATCGGCACGAAGCTCGAGCTCTCGAGCTTCACGAAAGACGAGATCACGAAAGCCCGCGCCGTGTACACGCCTGTGGCCGTGCGCGGCTCGATCATGTACTTTGCCATGTCGGCGCTCTCGACGATCATGAAGATGTACGAGATCTCACTCGCGTCGTTCCTCGGCGTGTTCCACACGTCGCTCGACAACGCGAAGCGCGACGTCGTGCTCGAGAAGCGGCTGCGGTTCATGATCCAGTCGATCACGGAGATGATGTACGACTACACGTGCACCGGCATCTTTGAGCGCCACAAGCTCATGTTCTCGTTCCAGATGACGTGCATGATCATGACGAGCGCCGGCGAGCTCAATCGCGCGGAGCTCGACTTCTTCCTCAAAGGCGACACGTCGCTCGACGCGGCGTCGCAGCACAAGCCCGAGGCGCTCACGTGGATGTCCATGGCCGGGTGGAAAGACCTCTTGTGCCTCAGTAAGCTCAACGACAGCTTCAGTACATTGCTGTCCGACTTTCTAGCAAACATGACCGAGTGGAAGCGCTGGTACGACCTCGAAGCGCCGGAAGCGAGCGCTCTGCCGTGCGGCTTCTCGGACAGGCTCTCGAGTCTCCAGAAGCTCCTCATCTTTCGGTGCTTCCGGCAAGACCGCGTCTACAACGCCATGAAGCTCTTTGTGATCAGCGTCATGAGCGAAAAGTACGTCCAGCCGCCAGTGCTCGACTACGCGCGAATTTACAACCAGAGCGCTGCGACGTCGCCGATCGTGTGCATCTTGAGCCCTGGCGCCGATCCGCAGAGCGACATCCAGACCCTTGGCGAAGAGCTCGGGTTCTCTGGCCATCGGTTCAAGTTCCTCGCGCTCGGTCAGGGGCAAGGACCGCTCGCAGAGCAGATGCTCGAAGGCGGCTACACGCGCGGCCACTGGGTGCTCCTGCAGAACTGCCACTTGCTCGCGAGTTGGCTCCGAACGCTCGAGAAGATGCTCCTTGCGATGCACAAGCCGCACAAAGACTTTCGGCTGTGGCTCACGACTGAGCCAACGGATCGGTTCCCGCTCGGGATCCTTCAGCGGTCGCTCAAAGTCGTGACCGAGCCACCCGACGGCCTCAAGCAGAACATGCGCAGTCTGTACTCGAAGCTCGACCAATCGATGCTCGAAGAGTGCCCGCACAGCGCGTTCCGGAGCGTCGTGTACGTGCTCTGCTTCCTCCACGCGGTCGTGCTTGAGCGCCGCAAGTACGGCAAGATCGGCTGGAACGTGAGCTACGACTTTAACGAGTCGGACTTTAACATCTCGCGCAAGCTCCTGAGCTTGTACCTGTACAAAGCGTACGTCGACGGCGACGAGCAGCTCCCGTGGGGCTCGCTCAAGTACTTGATCGGCGACGCAATGTACGGCGGTCGCGTGAGCGACGACTACGACCGACGCATCCTCACGACGTACTTGTCCGAGTACATGGGCGACTTTCTCTTTGACGACTGCCAGACGTTCTACTTTAGCCAGTCGGGCTTTGACTACTGCCTGCCAGCGGCGAGTGGCGACCTCGAAGTGTACACGCAGATGGTCGAGACGCTGCCGCTCACGAACAGCCCGGCGGTGTTTGGTCTGCACCCGAACGCAGAGATTGGATACTACACAAACATGTCCAAGTCGGTCTGGCGCGACCTCATTAGTCTCCAGCCGCGGTCAGCGCAGTCTGGCGCCGGCATCTCGCGCGAAGAGTACATTGGGAACGTCGCGAGCGACATTCAGTCAAAAGTCCCGGAGCAAATCGACGTCGACTTGATCCGGAAGCGCCTCGGCGGCACGCCAACGCCGACGCAAGTCGTGCTGCTGCAAGAGCTCGATCGCTGGAACATGCTCACGGCCAAGATGACGACGTCGCTAAGTGACTTGCAAAAAGCACTGATCGGCGAGATCGGCATGAGCGACGAGCTCGATGCCGTCGGCAATGCGCTCTACGACGGCTTCTTGCCCAACATGTGGCGCTCGCTCTGTCCCAAGACCGAGAAGCCGCTCGGGAGCTGGATGGAGCACTTCATGCTGCGCTTTGCGCAGTACATGAGCTGGATCGAGCACGGCGACCCGAAAGTGATGTGGCTCTCGGGACTCGGGATCCCCGAGTCGTACCTCACTGCGATGGTCCAAGCGACGTGTCGCGCCAAGAACTGGCCGCTCGACAAGTCCACACTGTACACGCGCGTGACGTCGTTCACAGAGAGCAGTCAAGTGGGCGAGAAGCTCGAGATGGGCTGCTACGTGAGCGGACTGTACCTCGAAGGCGCGTCGTGGGACTTGATCAAGAGCTGCCTCGCGCCGCAGCAGCCAAAGAAGCTCATTGAAGAGCTTCCGATCTTGCAAGTGATCCCGATCGAAGCGAATCGACTCAAACTCCAAAACACGTTTCGCACGCCCGTGTACGTGACGCAGTCGCGCCGAAACGCCATGGGCGTCGGTCTCGTCTTTGAAGCCGACCTCTTTTCACACGAGCATGCGAGCCACTGGGTCCTCCAAGGCGTCGCACTCTGTCTCAACACTGATTCGTAGGAGCTCGCAGCAGCTCGTTGATGCGACGTTGAGCCGAACGACTCTACCGTGCACGTGTCGATCCTAAGTACAGAACACAGGAGCAAAGACGTTTGCATCCGAACAACATGTACCAATCCTTGTCTGCTACGAAGTGATTCCTGTGAATGTGCGACGCTGACCATCCCAGTCCTTACGTCGCTAGAGCAAGTGGTATACAATTGGTATACTACATATAGTGGTATACTTAAACGTTTTAGCCGACAAAAACAACGACATGGAAAAGATATGTCGTACAAAATACAGCTAAAAGTGGCTAAAATGTCATCCTTAGATTCTTACATTGGATTTCCTATTCATGTGTCCAGTACTAAACGGCGCTATGCAGTCTAAAAAACTCTATTTTAGCATAATATACAACGTGTAATTATGTACAAATACAAAATCACTTTTAGCTGTATTTTGTACGACATGACTTGCCAAACGTCATCCTGCTCATGCTCGAGTCGCAGCCATTTCTTTGACATTGACAAATGCAAGACGAAGCACAGCACGAAAAAGGCAGGAATACATAATAGATGTACGTGAGAAAAGGAGAGTTGTATGTAGGAAAAGAGAAGTTGTATGTGGGAATTGCTAAATATTCTACTAGTATCAAAATAAAGCACATGTCATTGATCAGACCTCAACATGAAATATATTTGTATGATAAAATGCTTTACACGAACGAATAGTGAAAACATGCATTTTGCTAAAAACGATTACAAGATCTAAATGAAGTATTTTTGTGAACAGGACAGCTTTGAAATATACAATTGTCAAAATAATATACATTTCATTGATCAGACGCTCAATATGAAACATACATTTTAAAAAATATCATTCTTTACGTGTACGAAAAGTGAAAATCGATCTAAATCAAGCACTTTTATCGCTTAAAATAGATTCTTAGATTTAAATGAAGTACGTTTTATCTGTTGGGTTTCCACTTAAAAATAAATTCCAAAGAGTGACTCAAAGCCGTTTATAAGAGGAATCTTCGTACATATTCGAGCTATGTCTATTGACACAGTCAACACTTCATAATATACGATTTTATGCAGACAATACCGATTGATAATGATCCAGCTAGCGCGACCCGTGTGTCAATGCTTAGATGGAGTTATGTGGTAAGTGTAGATCGTGGTTTGAGCCGTCGCACCACCGCACAAAACCTCAGTCACACCTCGAGCTCTCCGTGATCTGTTTGATGCTCGTGATATCCAAGATCCGCGAATTAGGTGACACAGGGACCGATGAGCTCGCGTACAAGCCAAATTACGGTTGCATGTACCACAAGTTCATGGTCATAGTCTGCTGCACATTGTTGCGCGGGTCGCCGACTTCGTACATGAAAGATGCGCAAAATAGTAGATCGGGATATCGGTCTCCCAGTGTTATTGAGCCACGTGAGCGAACTTCAATAGCGGTACGATTCGGACATGTTTCGACGCCTTCTCGAATTTAGACATCAACAACTTTGTTTCAAACACACAAAATCGCCACACGCTACACGGGCTGTCACCAATCACTACGTTTTCTGCGTTTCGAGGTATATAGATCAGCCGCTGATACCACGACCTGTTACTCGCTCATGCTGCTGCGCATGTCGGCGTATCCAGAGCGCCGTCAAGACCACAACCAAGACGATTTGCAGCAGGAATAAAGAAAATGGATCAAAGTGTTTGACGCTGGTTGCAAACTTTCAACGGCATGTTTACCAAAATTAGTACTCAATTATTCTTGTGGGTTGCGCACTTGTCTTCGTTCTCGCAGCAGTGCGACGGATCAAAAGCGATCATCCAGTGCTTCTGCTTTACAAAGCCTGCGCATCACACACACGACAGAACCAACAGACCGACGACTGAAGCCACTCGCTCTATTTAAGAACACGGGTAGCGCCTTCTGTTCCGCGCACGCCGTCGGCAGAAGTGGCAATTGTTGGATCAAGTGAGTACCATTGTGAAAAGAACTGCACAAGTGTAAACCACACTTCTGAACTCATGAAGGCATTGTGATCTGTATGTTAAACAAGTAGGCAAGATAAATTCACACCGTTTTGCTATTAAAAACGCTCAAGGTCGGACAAGAGGCTTTTCATCTGCAGATACGATAACAGAGGTGACATCAGTTAGTACGTATAAAGTGCTAACAGAGTAGCTGAGGCAGTGATTGGTTGCTGTGTTATGCTTAGCGCTCCTAAAATGCTACTCGCTGAAAGATGTGCGCGTAAATTTTTTACGCTCCAAATACGAAAGGTGCGCGTACATGTTTTGTGTTGCACGTGAGTGTGTAAATGTGTTGAAAGGCGAGCAAGAGCCTTGACAAAGAACAAGGCTACTAGCAGTAGCAACTCAACAAGTGTGGTCTTTTATCGTGCGTTTAATGAAAATGTGCATTGTACATTTTGTGTTCTGCGGAGATAGCTGTGCGCTTTCGCGTGTGTTGGTCAGACCGAGGCTACATCTGTAAATACGGAAAAAGTAGCGCAATTGAGGTGGATCAATCGAAATTGGATCGCCTGCGCACGGATAGCGTTGAACGCCGCGAGCATGATCCTCGCTTGCTTTTTTGCTTTGATGGTTTTCGAATATTCCAAAATGTGACCTGGTATCTAAGGTATACTGTATATTATAATTATCGACAGAAGAGTGTGCGTTTTAGAGAGTTGCGAACTTATCATTTGCGAATACCTATCAAGTCTAATAATACTACTAGTACATTACTCCCTGGATTTAAAAGCATTTGGTCCGTATTTTATCACCTAGATTTCATTTTTCCACAATGATTTAAGCCCACTGAGATTTGAATGCTGCGATACATCTACACTTTACAAATCGTTTTTCGGCTTTTTTGTTCTGGGGTGAGAAAAACTGGAGAATTAGCTTGAAATAATAGCTAGTTTTGAATGTTGGCCTTCAAACAACGATGTAGGTTTGACGAACCCGGTCACCGGTTAAGTAACATAACTACGACACACAAGCCAAAAGCAAGCAAGCAAGCACTTGGCCAAGGAAGCGAGCATGTACGGCAGCAGCAGCGACAGAGGCTCGATCAGTGGCTTGAGCGCTGCAGCGCGCATCAGCGAGCGCCAACGGAGCTTCAAGAAAGGCATCGATGCTGACATGACGCGCCGTCGCCGCGAAGGCACGACAGTGCAGATCCGCAAGACCATCAAAGAGGACCGACTGAACCAGCGGCGGCGCATGAACTCGACTGTGCGTGCGTGCGTGTGTGTGTCTGTAGTGCTGTCACACGTGTGTATTTGTGTGTGAGAGAGAGGTTTGAGCACTGAGCGGCGTTGATATGCAAGACAACCATTCAAATGTTCTCACGAGAGGACGTGGCCATTGTGCGTTCCTGCGCAGGCGGAGCTCAGTACAATCGACGCCAGCGTGTTCATGACTGACGGTGCAGACTTTGCAGTAGCATCTGCCACCGCTTCATCGTCGTCTTCATCGTCGCAATCGCACGGCATCACTGTACGTTGTGTCTTGCATATCTTCTCTCTCTCTGCCTATCTCCATGACCAACCAACCAACAACAAGCTCATCGTGTGTCCCTACCGTCTACCACCACCACCACCACTGCTCCTATGAACGCAGCTGCAAGACCTGCCAAAGATCGCTGCGCTGATCCAGTCACTCGACCCGATGGAGCAGACCACCGCAGTGTCCAAACTGCGTCGCTTGCTCTCACTCGGTGCGTCTCTTGATAGCAAAGGCAGTCGTCCTAGACCACTATCTACCTGCTTGCCTAGCTGGCTCTAACTCTGGGACTCTGACTGACGTGGATTGGACGGCTGTCGTCTGTAGAGAACAACCCGCCGATCCAGGAAGTGATCAACCTCGGCGTCGTGCCGCTCCTCGTCGGCTTTTTGCGCATGCACGACAAACCAGAGCTCCAGTTCGAGTCTGCATGGGCGCTCACAAACATCGCGTCTGGGACGTCGCAACACACGCAGGTCGTGATCGCATGTGGCGCAGTGCCCGTGCTCTGCGAGCTCCTACTGTCATCGAACGAAGACGTGTGTGAACAAGCGGTGTGGGCACTTGGGAACATCTCGGGCGACTCGCCGCAGTGCCGCGACGTCGTGCTGAACTCGGGCGCCATGATGCCGCTGCTCGCAGTCTTGCGCCGGAGCTCTGGGAAGATGAGCATCCTCCGGAACGCGACGTGGGCGCTCTCGAACTTCTGCCGCGGCAAGCCCAAGCCGGACTTTAACCTCGTGAGCCCAGCGCTCATGCTCTTGCCGCACTTGATCTTCTCGCCGGACGAAGAGGTCGCGACCGACGCGTGCTGGACGCTGTCATACCTCTCGGACGGCCGCGCCGAGTGCATTCAAGCTGTGATTGACGCTGGCGTGTGCAGCAAAGTCGTCGACCTCATTGGCCACAGCCTCACGTCGATCCAGACGCCGGCGCTCCGCACAGTTGGGAACATTGTCACGGGCGACGAGCACCAGACACAGGCGATGCTCGACTTGGGCGTCTTGCCGCGGCTCGTGCCGCTGCTCAAGCACGAGAAGAAGCTGATTCGGAAAGAGGCGTGCTGGGCGATCTCCAACATCACAGCTGGGACGCAGAGCCAGATCCAAGAAGTCCTGGACGCAAACATCATCCCGCCGCTGCTCTATCAGCTCGCAACTGTCGAGTTCGAAGTGAAGAAAGAGGCGGCGTGGGCGATCTCGAACGCGACGTCCGGTGGCGCTCCGAAGCAGATCAAGTACCTCGTGGAGCAAGGTATGTCTATGTGGCTATGGCTATTGGTGTGATGTCCTAGCCAGTGACTGACTGGGATGGCTGGCTGGATGACAATGATGTCGGTAGGCTGCATCCCACCGCTCGTGAAGCTCCTCGAGTCGCAGGACGCGCAAGTGATCAACGTGTGTCTGGACGCACTCGAGAACATCCTGCGGCTCGGTGAAGCCGAGCGCACGATCGACGGCGACAACCAAATGGCGATCTACGTCGAAGAAGCCGACGGCGTCGAGATCATCCAGAACCTGCAGTACCACCAAGAAGAAGGTCCGTCGGATCTGCTCACTGCCTCTCTCTCTCTCTCTCTCTCTCTCTCTCTCGCCATTGCCACTGACAGACAGATGCACTTGGTCAACGCAGAGCTGTACGAGAAAGCCGTGCGCATCATCCGCGACTACTTTGACGGCGACGACGACGACGACTATGACAGCATGGCACCGGAGATCGACTTTGACTCGCGGCAGTTTGCATTCGGCACCGAGCACGACGCAAGTGCGTTCGACTTGTAGTGTAGCGCAACTGGCAGTGCGAGTACAAGTGCGTCTGTCGTCTTCGTCTTGACTGCAGCAGTGTCGTTACTGCTGCTGCTGCGAGTGACAGTCGAGCGAGCGATGGCGTCACGTGCGATGCGTTGCAGTAGTTAGTATATTCAGTTGCGTTCGTCTGCCTCCTCCTGTCTTCCGTCGCTCTCGCCATCCATCTCTTGCTGTCGCTACTGCTGCTACTGCAACTGCGTCTGGCTCATAGTCATCACCACGCCCCCCAGCGCTCGAGAGGGCAGCAGATACAGCAGTTCGTCACGATCGTCGCACTTGAGCTCTTGCTTCATTGCTCCTGCTGCTGTTGTCGCGTGCGAGATGATAAAGAAGAGCAAACTGAAGGCTCTGGACGCTCGTGTGGCTTACTCGCTTCCGTACGTCGGAACGACGAGAATGTGCCACTGGTGCAGCCAGCAGCACGCCCAGAAGAGCCACAGACAGATGCCCGTCATGAACGACAGGAGTGTAAATATGCTGTAGACAAGACACAACAAGAACAGGAACAAGTGTGTGTGAGTGAGTGTGTGAGTTGGTGCTCAAGACTCGTTGGGAGCAGAGGAGAGCGAGTGTCAACGCGAGGGGAATGCGCAGAGACGTACGAGGCGTTCTCCTTGTCCATCTTGCCGGTCACGCCCATGCCGATGCCCGCGAAGACCGCGAGCAGCGTCAGCACAAAGTACGTGATCGTGCCGGACATGAGCGGCGCTGGGATCTCCATCGTAGCAGCGAGTGTGTGTGTGAGAGAGAGCGTGTGGTACGTTTGCTGCTGCTGTTATGAAGGACGCGCTGGGGCTCTTCTTGTGCGACGCCTGTGCGAATGAGCGGCGCTTCCTGCTTGAGCTTGGTCTTCTTCGATCTGCGTCGTTGTTTGAGCCAAAAGCAAGCCAGAAATAGCGTGGATAATGTGCAGCAATAGATTCGACAGATCTGGAGTGCGAGTATCCGAAATAACTTGATATTTGTATGCAAACATACGACTGTGCGAGAGTCGAGATGGATTCTGTTGTAGCGGACAAGTGTCTGAATTGCAGCATATTGAACAACAAAGACTTGCGTATTTCTGTCAACACTGTCTGATGATGAAGCCAAGTGCCTCTCAAGACGACTGGACTGGTGTCGAAGAAGGCGAAGACACATGCCATCGAGCACACAGACGCTCGACACTGCGTGACGTCGCTTTTGCCCAAAAGCAGCACAGGAACGAACCCATTTTCATGGAGTGCTGCGGTGCTCGCATTCCTGCTGTCTTCGTCTTCGTCGTCGGCGCGTCTTGGTGAGGATGCAACCTGAGGACTGCATGAGACACCTCGAGAGCTGCAGGAGTGTGGTACGTCCTCGTCGCCACCATGCTCGCACATGTTCGAGAACAAAAGTCGTCGGCGATGCGAGTGCGGATGTCGCCATACGTGGCGTGCGCACATTACCCATTGCTTGCTTGCTTGCATGTGTGAGTGTCTGTGCATGCACATGGAGTGGTGGTGTCGATGAGAATGAGAGAGAGAGCTCACAAGAGAGCGCGTGTGCTTCAATCGAGTTGCTGCTGTTCGTGCGTCCTGTCCACGGCACCACGAGCGTGTGCTCTTTGCATGCAAGAGCAAGATTACGCCGTCACGGCATTGGACCTTGCTTTGCCTTGGAGTTTGATGCTACTGCAGTCGAGTCCTTGTTGTGCTGTAGTAGTGCTCATACAGACACCGCGAACCACGACGCAAAGAGCACCATCGAGAAGCAAATGCGACGAGCTCCGATGCTTGTCATGTTGCCGAATCTTGAAAACTGTGGCGTTCCAAGAATGTGTTTTCAGAGGCAGAAAAGAAGAGCAAATATATCGGATGCCTCGCAATGACGTCTTTCAGCATCAAAGGTGACAGGTTCTACTCTCATTGCGCAACTTCAGTCGCGCAGGAGTGCATTTTCACTTGAAATCGTGACATTTGGAGTAATCGCGCAACAACAGTCGAGTGTCTCTCCCGCGCTTTACTTGAACAAAATATACTACTGCTCAAACAAATGCGTGTTTATCACATTCGCTCCCTCGGTTTCGGCACGTCCGTGCAAAATTGAGGTTCCTCTCATGTTGCAATGCCCAGTGAGTGGCTCGGATTCCCATGCACACTCACAACGAGGACGAGGACGAGGACCGAACGATTGCGTCGCCACACTCGCCTGCCTGCTGTGCTTGCCTGCGCTCACTTCCGCTTTTGAGCCCTCGCGCCGACGAAGACCTCCACCTTTCAGCCTCTTCAGCTCCCCCACTCTCCACTCACTCCATTCACCATGGCCACCGCTGACTTCACGCGCGACCCGATCAAGGTCAACAGCAAGAACGTCGTGTACACGGACGACGAGATCGTTGCGCAGTACACGTACACGACGACCAAGGTCGAGGGCAACGTCGCGACGCCGCTCGAGGAGAAGTACACGTTCAAGACGCAGCGCAAGGTGCCCAAGGTCGGTGCGATGATTGTCGGTCTCGGCGGCAACAACGGCTCGACGCTCGTTGCGTCTGTGCTTGCGAACAAGCTCGGACTCACGTGGACGACGAAGGAGGGTGTGCAGCACCCAAACTACTACGGTTCGGTCACGCAGGCGTCGACTGTGCGCCTCGGCACGAACGCGAACGGCGAGGGCGTGTACATTCCGTTCTTCAACCTCCTCCCGATGGTCTCGCCGAACGACCTCGTGATCGGCGGCTGGGACATCTCGTCGCTGAACCTCGCCGAGGCGATGCAGCGCGCGCAGGTGCTCGACTTTGACCTCCAGCGCCAGCTCGTGCCGCACCTGGAGAAGATCAAGCCGCTGCCGTCGATCTACTACCCGGACTTCATTGCCGCGAACCAGGCCGAACGCGCCGACAACCTCCTCAAGGGCACGAAGCAGGAGAACCTCGAGCAGGTGCGCAAGCAGATCCGCGACTTCAAGGCCGCGAACAACCTCGACAAGGTCATTGTGCTCTGGTCGGCGAACACTGAGCGCTTCTCGGACATTGTCGAGGGCGTGAACGACACGTCGGCGAACTTGCTCGAGTCGATCAAGGCGAACGAGTCGGAGATCTCGCCGTCGACGATCTTCGCGGTCGCGTCGATCCTCGAAGGCTCGACGTACATCAACGGCTCGCCGCAGAACACGTTCGTGCCAGGTGTGCTCGACTTGGCCGAGGAGAAGAACGTCTTTGTCGGTGGCGACGACTTCAAGTCGGGCCAGACCAAGATGAAGTCGGTCCTCGTTGACTTCCTCGTCTCGGCTGGTATCAAGCCAGTGTCGATCGTGAGCTACAACCACCTCGGCAACAACGACGGCAAGAACCTGTCGGCGCCGCAGCAGTTCCGCTCGAAGGAGATCTCCAAGTCGAATGTCGTGGACGACATGGTCGCGTCGAACCGCATGCTGTACAAGGAGGGCGAGCACCCAGACCACGTCGTTGTGATCAAGTACGTGCCGTTCGTTGGCGACAGCAAGCGCGCGCTTGACGAGTACACGTCGAAGATCTTCATGAACGGCACGAACACGATCTCGATGCACAACACTTGCGAAGACTCGCTGCTCGCGACGCCGCTGATCCTCGACCTTGTGATCATCGCTGAGCTCGCCGAGCGCATTCAGCTCAAGAAGGAGGGCGCTGCGGACTTTGAGCGCCTCCACTCGGTGCTCTCGCTCCTGAGCTACATGCTCAAGGCGCCGCTCGTGCCGCGTGGCACGCCCGTCGTGAACGCGCTCTTTGCGCAGCGCGAGGCGATTATCAACATCTTCCGCGCGTGCCTGGCGCTGCCATCGGAGAACCACATGCTCCTCGAGAACAAGCTCACGAGCCTGATCAACAACCGCAACTAGGCGCGTTAGGTAGAAGATGATGATGGTCGTGAAGTGATGGTATATTTCAGAGGAGCTGCTGCTGCTGTTGGAGTTCGTCTCGAGCGAGAGCACACATGCTGCAATACCAGCTCCTCTGCCTTGCAATCCACTCCTTAGCAATGTTCGTGTTGGTGTCTGTACTCCTTGTTGCAATGTGCTTGACGGCTGTGAGCAGGTCGCAGGCACGCAGAACAGCTTCGTGCGCACCAAGACGCGAGTGTGTCCATGTGCACTCGCTGCAAGCCACACAGACGAAATGGCTTCATAACTGCGTATGTTTACAATACACTACTGTACTTGTTGCGTATGTTTCCAACACGACCACAGTACATGCAGATCTTTCCGCCGAAATTGACTCGATAAAGTACGACAAATGCCACGTGTCGTACTTTAGCGAGCTCGCAGCATTTCCGCATCATCGTCGAGTGCACAACAAAAGCAAAAGCAAAAGCGAGCGACCTCTTCGACCGACCGATCACTCTCACACACACAAGATGGTACGCCTCTCTCATGCTCTACTTCGCTACGAGATAGCGTGATTCGCTGACTGACGGTCTCGTATTGTCTGCTACTGTCGCGACGCAGGCTGCCCCAGCAAAGATGCGCCTGCGCTCGGAGAAGCACCTGTCGAACATCACGAAGCGAGGACTCGTGTCCAAGCCAGACAAGGTGCGCATAACGTCCTGATCTACTTGAACAACTGTCCGCATGCTCACATACTCACGTGATCGTTTGTGCATTTGCTTATGTGTGTGTTTGTTTCAGACCGAGAGTGGCTACGGCGTCGGTCCAGTGCTTCTCGGCTTCTTCGTCTTTGTGCTCGTGGGCTCGTCCGTGATCCAGATCCTACGCACGGCGCAGATGGGACTCTAACTCTTCGGCAGCAATGCAACAAGCCTGGTAACGGCATGCGTGTATTTGTATCCAAGCAAGCGAGCAAGATAGGAATCGCCATCTACGACACGCTGCTCGCAAACGAACGCGCTGCTAGCGAAGCCATTGCTGGATGTTTTTTATACGTGTGACTCGGTACGAATCAACACGACCGACTGCAGCATTTTCACTCCATTCATTCACTCTCTCTCAAGCGTCTTGTCATTTGACTCGGTGTCTTTGTACTATGGCGCTGTGTATCGATCCCTCGCAGTCAGTCAGTAGATAGAGCAATGCGATTGAGTGGCCATTCACACATAAGAGAGAGAGAAAGAGATCTACGCAGCGTGCGTTCATTCGCAGTGCTAGCTACTCGCGCTTACGACGAGCGCTATTCCTGTGTCTCCAGCTTACTCGCTACTACGCCGCAACGTGCGCCAAGCGACGCGAGCCATGGCCGTGATGCAATCCATACAAGTCTACAGTTCCGTGTGCTGCGCCTCGGTCTCCTTGATCTTCTTGATGAAGTCGGCCTTTTCGACGCACCCGACGCACTCGACGTTGCGCTCGCTCAGGATCTTCTTCAGCTGCTTCACGCGCATCTTCGTGTAGTCCGTGTTCACGTCGGTCTTGGTCGCTGTGTTAAGCAAGCACCCACCACCCACCCACACAGATTGTCTGTGAGTAAAAACCCAACGACGCATCCAGCTGCACGAACACTACGACGTACGGTAGCGCATGGAGCAAAAGTCTGGGTTTTTCTTCTCGAGCGACTTGCAGAGCTTGTACGAGTCCTTGCCATACGTCACCTGGCGCGCGACGTCTTTCTTCAGCGGCTCCAAGAAGTAGCACTGCAGCCATGTGGAGCACAGTACACGTCAGTATCAATATCCATGGCGTCGATAAGAGCAGTAAACATACAGAGAGACGCACCAGCTTGTTGTCCTTTGTGCTCAGCTTCTTCGAGCAGTGCTTCGCGAGCGCGCTCTCTGCGACTTCGAGCTTCTTGCCGCCCTTCTGCTCCTGGAGCGTTGCGTACACGCTCTTGACGTCGTCCACGACCTTGACGCAGACTGCAAGCGAGAACGAGAGATGCGAGCGAGCGAGAGCCGATCGTCAGTCTGTCGCGTTTGCTTCTCGCCACACATGACAGTCCAGCGAACATCTACAGACGCACACAAGTACGCACCTTCGCAGTCCTTCTCGTCCACAGCCGCCTGGACGCCTGGCGACGTGCACAGCACGAGCGCAGCGAGCGCCAGCAACACGAGGTTCTTGCAGCCGAGCATCCTTGTCTCTTGTTTGACGCTTTTGTCGTTTGGCTTTCATATCCATCGCAAATCGGATCGAGCCACGATTGTGCCACGTGGACCTCGATATCCGATCTTTGAGCAAACCACTCAAATACAAGACTCTTTTGTACGATACAATATCCAAATCAACTCAACAAGCAGTTCATGGTCAACTTGGTCAATGCGTGCGTGCTATGTGTGCTACATGTGCACTATGTGCAGTGAAGAGACCGATCGATGCAAGAGCCTGTGCTGGCGTGCTTTGCACTCACGAGTAGCGCGTCTGAAGGTCGTTGAAGAACCCGCTCGTCATGTTCTTGAGCTTGTTCGCTTTGCTCGAGACCGACGACTTGAGCTGCTGGAGCTGGTACGCAGCTTCGTCGCTGATCACTGCAACCACCCAATCACCCACATCCACAGTTGTTGTGAGTCTGTATGCTAGTCCTCCTTCTCATACATCAGACCAAGCGCCCAGTCAAACAATCAATAGACGTACGCTCGCCCGAGGCTGCGCGCTGCCGGCCAGTGCCGTAGAACGCGTCGCTCGAGATCGACTGCGAGCCCTGGAACTTGTTCAAGTGCGCACTGTCAACGTGCGTGGCTTCGCTCCCAAAGAAGTTTGCAGACGAGATCGACTTGGAGTTCTTGTACTTGTTCAGCGTGTCCGCAGGCGCAGCAGTTGGCTCGAACGCTGGCTTGGCAGACGGTGGCGGCGAGAACTGGTTCACCGACCGCACACCTGCTCGCTCACTGCCGTCGCACACAACAACAATACAAACGTCTTAGGGATGAGCTCAAGGTCAAGCGCACTTGACAGAGCTTGACGCTAAACGTACTCTTCTGCTTGCTGCAGCGCACGCGCAAGAGCTTCATCGTCTTCCACCTGCTTGGCGTCGAACGCAGCAGCTTGCTGCGCCGGAACTGGTGCGTTCTACGTACACAGGACGCAAGAGCGTATCGTCAGCGGAGAGAAGCCTCACGTACTTCAGTACGGCAGTCGATACTGCAGGCACTAAGCAGTCAAAGGGCACATACCTCGAATGGAATGTCGTCAAAGTCAAAGTCAGCGCCGTCACCAGTCGAGAGCTTCGTCGCACCGAGACGCGTTGACCGCTTCGCTGTGCCAGTCGTTTTCTTGGCGCGCGACTGGAGACTGCTTGAGCCGAGCGACGCAGACGCCGCTGCGTCTTTGCCGAGCAGCACAACTGGACGGTTCACTGCCAGGAGACCTTCGGTCGGCGCTGGTGGCGCAGCGGCCACTGGTGCAGCTGGCACAGGCGCTGCAACGCGCTGAAAGTGCGCAGTCGTTGCGCTGTCATCGAGCGATGCGAGCTTTGCGAGCTCGTCGAGTCCGTCAATGTCGTCGTCTGGCTGCTCCGTCGAGTCACCAGCTGTCGCTGTCTCAGGTGTGAGGATTTGCACAACAGCGGTCTTGACTTTCTTTGCGAGCGCGGTCTTGTACAGTTGCGCGCCTTTGGAGTTGTACTTTTGCTCAATCTGCCCATACAACAGCAGCAGCAGCAGTGTAGGCGGCGTGCGTCCGTCAGTATCAAGGCTGACACTAGAAGCGCTAGCCTCTACATCTACGTGGTGCACACGCAGCCACAGTCACACACAGAGAGATAGGTCGCTACACAGACGTACGCTCGTCATTTCGTGCACGCCGTACTGCTTGAAGAACTTGCGCGCTTCGTTGTTCCCGCCGACGTACATGAGCTTCAGCTGCTCTTCGGTCCACTCGTCCATGTCGATCGACCGCACAAACGACAAGTGGACACCGAGGCGGCGGTGGTACCCCGAGCAGTCGAGACAGATGAACACGCCGTACGTGACTGTCGCCCACGTCGGATTGCGCTTGTTGCAGTCAAAACAGCCTTTGTTCGCAGCGCTCGAGCGCAGTTTGTGGAACCACGCGTCGCGGACCTCGGTTGGCACGTACACTGGCTTGCTCGTTGGTGTGCTCATGGTTGTTGTTGGCGGCGTTCACGGACGTCGATGGCGCTGCGCGCACGCGATGGTAGATCGTCGAAGTGAGCTGTCGTTGTTCGCGTCACTTCGCGATGAGGGAGGCAAGTTGCACTGTCGTAGTTCGAATAAGTGCGACATGGTCGTATATTTCTTTCGTTGAAGTGTCATGAGCGTCAGGAAGTGGCGAACAGACGCCAGCCAGCTCACACACACACGCACGTGCTACTAGTACTGCGGGCATTGAGGCACGTACGCACATCGTACACCGTCAGTCGATGCAGCGATGACAGGCGCGTCGCCAAAGAAGAAGCCGGCGCGCCATGTCGTCACCCGCCACCTCTTTGCGCTCCCAGTGCTGCAGCACTTTGAGCCTGTGCTCGCGTCGTCGCCGCGGTCGTACATGGTGCCAACGAGCACGATCCCAAAGATCGAGAACAACAACAACAGCAACAGGAACAACAGTAGCGCAAGCAGTAGTAGTAGTAGCCGTCCTAACAGCGGCAGCAGTGCAGCACGACTGCGGCCAACGAGTCCAGCTGCCACAGCAACAGATGCAACAACAACATCGCCTCGGCCGCCAATGTCGTCCTTGTCGATGTCACCTGGTCCGCCGCCGCACCGACCACGCGATCGAGAGAGCTCCCCGCGCGTCTTGCGCCCACAGCCACCACCACCGCTCGGGATCTCAGCGCGAGCTGACGTCGACATCTACCGGTACAATCAGAGCACAGCGCAGCGCATGGCGATCCGTCCGCTCTTTGAGCAGCGCAAGGAAGTCGAAGCGCAGATCGCTCGCGAGATCCTCGCACAGCGCAGTGAGAGCGATAGAGCTGAGCAGTCAATTGCAGCAGCAGCTGCAGCAGTCGCGGTGGACGACAGTGTAGAGACCGAGCCACACGACCATGTTGACGACGCAGTGTATGGCGGATCTGGATCATCTCGCCTGCGGGACGGCACTCAGCACGTCTCACCAACGAACTTTGATGACGAAGGCGCGATGCAAAAGCTCACAGCGATCAAGTTCGTCTCGCCGCGGTCTGCAGACGCAAAGAAGCATGTAGTGGACGTGGCGTTTGGACGCATGATCGATCGTTACGTACATGCGCCAGCGTCTCCGAGCACAGACGTCGCTGGGTCTGACCCACAGCTGGCAGACAACGCAGAGGTGCTACAAGACGCTTCTCCAAACAACTCTAGTCCCACTGCCAAAGACGCATGCGATGCTCTTCATGACGAAACGAAAGCCATGGACGATAGCGACAAAGTCGGCGCTGTTGCTGACACACCAACGATCCCAGGCGAGGCGTCTACAGCTGCTGCATCCGAGCGCCAGCTCGTGCAGCCACTCGTGCCTGGACACTACCACGAGCCGTTTCGAGCAGTCGAGAACGATCGCGTGGCATTGCGGGTCCAAGACGCACGATCATCGTCATACAAACCGAGCGATGCACTGGATCATCATCTATCACCCAGGACGACAACAGCGACCCGACATGTAGCGCCAGCACCTGTGCTGTACAAAGAGCTCTGGAGCGAGCGCAATCGCTACGGAGACTGCAGCGCTACAGTCGCAGTGCTTCTGAGCTCTGAGGCGACAGTGCACATCACGATTGCACACGTCGCGCCTTTGATTGAGTCTGGTTCAGATACACCAGACGAGCGCGAGACACTGACGATCAGAGTCACGGACGCTGACATTGCGCTGTCCAAGCAGCTGCGGTCCGACTTGCGCGTGCTCACACGCAAGTGGGCAGCGTGGCTCCTCACACGCGTCGCTCGGGACACGAATGGGACGTTCTTTCTGCAGCTCAACGACGCGCCTGCGCTCGAGCAGTGCTTTGTCGACGCGTGCGTCAGTCTCGACGGTTGTCAGCTTCGAGTCGAGATGTACATAGTCGGCGACACGAGTCTGCTCGTATCAGTCGGTGACGCTGCGACTGGCGCAACGAGCAAGCTGTTTCTGAACGAACGCGAGATCCAAGCGCTCGCAGTCGCACTTGGACGCGCGTCAAGTGGCTCAGACGCTAGTAGTGTGGACGTAGCACCTCTGATACGTGACCACGCGTTCTTGAGTCAGCTCGTGACCAAGAGCTCGGTCGTGCGCCTTGGACGGAAGAACGGCGAGGTCTGCCCATCCACACTGGCTCAGAAGACAAGCCACAGCACAGACGGCGTACCAGACAATGCTGATGTCGATGCAGAGCGCGTGTCTCAACTCGACGATGACTCACTGCATGACGCACTACCATCCGACCTGCGCTCGCTCTTGCACGCAAACAGCTCGCTCGCAGCTGTCGCGTTCCTCGCACAAGCGTACGTGACTGACGCAATGGCGTCTGCGCTACGGCACGTGCAGCAACACGAAGCTGTGAGGCTCCACGCTCAGAGCTACGTGCTTCACCACGCAACGTCTGCGAACAGCGCTGCGTTCAGCGACCTCATCACTGCGGCAGTCGAGGCAGCCAAGCTGACGAAGCTCACAGTACGTCTATCGCCATATCAACGTCTGGCAACCTTGTGGACGAGACCCAGTGCGCTGATGCTCGCTCGGTGCTGCTGTGTGTATGGGAGCTCACTCGCTCATACCCTCTCACTCACTTGCTCGCTTGTCTAGGAACTTGCGATCACGTCGATCGTCGACGACCTCGTCACTGAGCTGATTGCGTTCGAGAGTCGCGTGGAGCTGTACGACACCAAGCACTCGGGCAAGTACGACGACCACTACGCGAGCAAAGTACAGGCGACGTACCGCATGAGTACGCAGCGGAGGCAGTACGCGCAGCAAAAGTTCACACGCACGCGCGCGGTACGGCTGCTCCAAGCGCTCCAGCGCGGCATTAGCGCACGACGGCGGTACGCAGAGCTCAAAGCCGAGCGCGAGAAGTACCTGTTCTACGGCTTTCGCGCGAGTCTCCACAGCGCAACAACGACTGTAGGCAGCATCACCGATCCAAAGACACGGGCACAAGCGCTCGCTGACGAGACCGAGCGCAAGCGCCTGACGTTCCTTCTGCAAGTCCTCGATGGCTACGCACTTGAGCACGGACTGTCCGAGCCGTATCGCATCCCTGCTGCGCTCATTGAGACGCTCATCAACGAGTTTGGCGTCGTCGTCGGATCTCCAGCGGCGTTTGGCTCGACTGTCGTAGCGTTCCTCCACGCTAGTGCGGATGATCGTGATCGGAACGATGGCGTCGTCGCTAGTGGTCGACAGACGACTGCCGAATCAGAGCAGCCGCTGCGACTCTACTCGAGCCGAGAGATCCACGCAGCGCTCGTGCTCGCGCTCCGCTCGCTCTACGACGACACGTTTGGACTCTCAACGACGACGCGACGTCTCGTCACGAGCGAGTCCCGGAGCGTTCGGCGTCTGAACGACAACAGCAGCACCACCAACGACACTAATGAAGTGCCGCCTCGCTGGCTTCTCAAGCTCAATGCGCCGTTCCAGCGCGCGAACCGGACGCGCGTCGCCGCACTGCGGCTTGCGCGCAAGACAGCAGGTCGCAAAGCGTGTCACCTCGTGGCACGGGACTACCAGCGCTTGCTCGCGTCTGAGGCGTTCAATACGTTTGAGAGCTGTCGTGAAGCGTGGGAAGCGAGCATTCGGACGCGACGCACTGAGCAGCGCGTGTTGGACGCAAGCAGCCTTGACGACATCGCGCAGCGCGTGCTCGACCTCGTCATCTCGAGTATCAAAGGTGCGATCACGTGTGTGTTTGCGTTGCGAGACGGCAGAGCGCAGTGATCCAAGCTCGCTCACTCTCTGACGCCTCACTCGTCTCCGTGTGAGGACAGACTGGGGTGTTGACCCCGAGCCGCTCTTTGCTGGGCTCAACCTCTGCGTGCGCCACCGTCAAGGCAAAGACATCGTCGCAGTCGTCGAAGCCAAGTTCAACGCATTCGCTGACGGTGCGTACTGACAGACTGCGAGGACACTGACCGAGTTCGACCCTGGGACGTCATGAGAGCGGCGCTTTGGTCTCTCACACGCATACCCGCACTCTCTCTTGCTCTGTTGTACCAGAGGTCAACAAGCTCCATGGCAAGCGCAACATCGTGAGCTTGCGCGACGAGATCGAGCACGAGCTCGAGGACTTTGAGAAGCTCGTGGCGCTCCGATGCCTCAACATTGGCCGCGACCACGTCGTGACAGTGCCACCAAGTGAGATCCTCCACATCATGCTCCATGGTCGCGTCGACGACGAGTACGTCCGGCATGCGCTGCCAACTGTGCTGCCGATTGCGAGTCTCGCCGACAAGTACGCGCTCGTGCGGACGATGGTGCGTGCATATGCGAACGCGTCGTACGGCGACGCGATCAACGCGATCTGCTACAGCTGCCTCGACGTCGCCGAGCACGTGACAGTCGAAGCTGCGCAGCTCCTTGATCGGATCACACGCGTCGATCCAGCACTCGACATGACTGCGACGTCTTCTACGTCGTCGTCAGTTGCGAGTCGCGCGCTGTACCTGCTCACTGGCGCACCAGCGCTCGCGTTTGTCCAGTTCCTCACCAAAGTCGCGCAGTTCAACAGAACGACACAGCACCGGACGCTCGCGCTCCTGGCGCCGTATGCAGAGCGCTACGCGCTCTTTCGCATCGCGAGCGCAGTCGCTCGGCTCGATGACTACGACTCGACTGCGCAGCTCTACGACGCAGCGTTTGCAGCCGATGCAGTGTACGCGTGCTCGCAGCTCTGGGCGCAGTACGAAGAGCTCTATGGCGTTGATGCAGCCGCGTGTGCGCGTGCGAGTCGACCTGACGGTCTTGTCAGTGTGGCTGCTATGAGCCAAAAAGACTCGGAGCGTGACCGTGGCGACCTTGAGCGAAGACGATCGATTGCTCGATAGCAAGTGCCAGTGTCGAGAGAGGAAGAGATCGAACAAGACAGACAGAGCGACACTAGCGACAGAGAAGAGGAGCAAACGCGCGCTGCTTGGTTCGTTCATCGACCGTCGTGTTGATGCAGTTAACGATCTGCTGTTGCTGCAGCGCGTGACTTGTCCAAGCGGCTGCTGGTCGTACATCACATACAGACACACATATACACAATAGGATGCGGTTAGCGATACAAACGTAGATACTAGTGAGAAGAAGAGCGAATGGCGCCGCGCACTGTACCTGCTTATTGCTGTCACTGCGCTGCTTAGTCATTCGTTCGTTCGATCACTCGGTGGTGTCCTCACGCTGCATTGCATCGCGTCACTGCGTATTGACCTTGAACGTACACGACGCCTTATTCAGACGACGGCTTCGCGAGGTAGCCGCGCGACTTCTGGATGTACTCGGGGATCTTCGGGCCGTCGTATTGGTCCGTCGGGAGTCCGAGCGAGCGGCGCACTGGCACGACGACGAGCGGCAGGACGACTGCAACGGCGCCGATCGCGCACGATGCGACCACGACCGGCTCGCGGTCGGCGTAGTAGCGAACGAACTTGGCGAAGCCACTCATGCTAATCGATCGACAGAGGCGTGTGCGTGAGGAGGAGGTGGCGATGGAGACAGCAACAGCGGTCGGTGGTGCTCGTGCAGATCGATGCTCGCGCTGGTGTTCACGTGCTGCTTGAGGCTGCTTGAGCGAGGAAGGACCGTAGGAATCGTCGTACTTTAGCGGATATAATCGTTGAACCGGTCGAACCGGCTTACTGAACCGTCAATAGACCGGTCTAAATGTGCTGTGCACTCGATTAAATACGATTGATCGGCTTAGACAAGATAAAGGACGCGAAACGACGCGATGCTTGAACG
The DNA here is from genome assembly GCA_023333795.1 of Globisporangium rhizosaccharum. Lineage (NCBI taxonomy): Eukaryota > Oomycota > Peronosporomycetes > Pythiales > Pythiaceae > Globisporangium > Globisporangium rhizosaccharum. Next base: position 34,873 of record JAASFN010000037.1, read on the forward strand.
TGACTCGACTTGGATACGCAAGACACCACAGTCACAAGATACCACCACGAGCATCAAGCAGCAGCAGAGCAGCACGACATAGCAATGAACTACGGCATCATTCAGAACCGGCGCCACGACAAGCGACGCGATGGCGCGCCACATCCGCTGCTCCAAGACGCACGGCTGCGTGAGATGGCCAAGCAGATGGGACTCGATGCGAAAGACCTCGGCGACGAGTCGGCGCAGAATCTCTGGCAGCTGCTTGACGATATGGCTGCGAACGACCCAAGCGCGTACCAGCGCTTCATTCAAGAGCAGCTCCAGCATGGCCCACCACAGCTGTCTGCAGCATCCGCTGAAACAGCAAGCAGCAACCAACGCACACACGAAAGTAACAGCAGTGCTGCTGCTGACACACACAAGCAAACGAAGAGCGCTGCACCACCTGTGCTCCTTCCGCGGTACTTTTCGCCGTACCCAGGCTTTGTCGTCAAGTGCGTCATATTCCACTCGATCAAGTGCCAGCAGCAAGAGACGAAGCTCTTCCTCAACTGCTGCGCACACGAGATCGTGGACGTGCCCAAGAACCCGAACTCAGGCAAAGACGTACCAGAGGACACGCGCGCGGTTCCGAGCACGAGCAACCTCGAAGTGCCGCTTGTCGTCGGAAAGGTGCGCGAAGTACGCGACGCCTCAGGCAGCGTCTGCTGCGCGTGCGATGTCGTGTTCCATCCATGGGTGATGCGGCGCTGCGAGTGGGACACCAACTTCAAGCGCGAGGTGATGAAGCTCGCGATCCACTGGGTGCAGCAAGACGCACATGTGCGACTCGTGCACCAAGTGGGTAAGTTCATCAAGAGCCGCTACAAAGGCGGCAGCATCGACGCAGATGGCGACACTGTCACGACAAAGTTCCTCGTTGAACCGCCCAGTACGCGCACGGACAAGACGAGCGATGGTGCTGCTTCTGCGACAGCGTCAAGCAGTAGCACGACGTCGGTATCGCCAAACCAGAGTGACGGGCATGCTGCACCTGCGATGGAGAATCCAACTGAGCTACTCAAGCAGATTCGCTTGGCGCGCAACGAACAGGACGCTGACTCGTCGCTCGCCAAGGACTTCCTCATCCAGCCAGCGTGTACTGAGAACAACAAGACACCGACAACAGCAGCAGCGACAGCGTCTGTGCCTCATCAAAAGCCAAAGAGCAAGCTGATTGAAGAGCTGAGTCCTGCGTCGTCATCGCCGTTGCCACCACCAGCACCAGTCACAGCATTGACGCAGCCTCGTGAGCGCACAGCGACGACAGCGAAGACACGCACGAAGAGAGTTGGTGGTGGCAATGCTGTGAAGAAAGGCTTCCTGCTCTCGTCGTCTGCAAAAGCCAAAGCGCTGTACCCGACTGGTTCAACTGAAGGGCACGCGCCATCGCCGTACGTGAAGCTGCTCTCGCGCAGCAAAGTCGTCGACCTCAGTGACGTCGAGCGGCAGAAGCAGCAGCAAGAAGCGCAACGGAAGCAGCTCCAGGACGAGTTTGCGTTCCTCAGCACGAACGCCAGCAGCAGCAGCGCGTCCCAGACGCACGAAACGACTGCAAGCGCTAGTGAAGAAGTCGACTGCGGTGACTTTGAGTTCGAGCAGCTCTGCATGGACGCCGACCCGGATCTCAACCCGAGTGCGAGGCACCAGCAGCACGGCAACGCAAGTGCGAACACCAGCAGCAGCAGTGACCCAATGCACCAGCTCTTTGGCGACGGCTTTGACGAGTTCTCCAAGCTGCTTACCATGTGACGCAGGCAGTCAGTTGACATGATGTAGGACGTCACAGTCGAGCGTCTTTGATGGCTCATATCAACACTGTTGCCGCTCTACTTACTCTATGGCTCCACCACACTCGCCCTGACGCGCTTGCGAGCTCTCACTCTCTCGGAATGCCCAACACTGTTATCTATCGTGTCCTCAAACTCGACCACTCTCACTCGCTATGTCTCTATCGACTCATCACGGCGCGCTGTTGCTTCGATCGATGCAGCTCTGCGGCAAACGCGAGCACGCCTTGTGCAAGCACCACGCTCGCGCGACTGCTGCTCGCACCGACGCCCTCTGCGTTCACGATCCGCCGCAGATCCAACTGCAGCCGCTCATTGCACACGAGCTCTTCGCATCGCTGCTGCTCGTCTCTGGTGCTGCTATCACTGGTACTGCTGACAGAGCGTCCGCGACGACGCGAGTGCGTCTGGAGCCGCACGAGGCGCGCACAGAGCGCTTTGAGGAGCTGGAGCTGCAGGATCCGGATGTGGTCGCGCGACGTCGCACCGAGCGAGAACACCGCAAGCTGCACAGCTGCGAGACACGACGGCGGTGGTTGCGGCACACTTGCGAGCTTCTGAAGCAAGAGCAACAGGAACAAGTTCAAACGCGGCGCACTCGCACGACACGACACAAGCTCTTGCTGGACAAACGCAGTCACGCGAGTCGCGACGTGCGTGTTTGAGGATGGCGATGACGAGGAGGCTACTGTCGAAAGGAGCAGGAGCTTGACGAGCTCAGCAAACGTCCCAGCAGCCGCGACGTGGTGTTGTCTCCTGCTGTCGTCCGTCGCAACTGCGTTGACTGCTGGTGAGTCGAGCGATCCAGAGCTGCAGCCACAGCAGAGCTGCGTGCACTGCCGCAGCGTCACCCACAGCAGTGTCGACTGCGCACTGGCATCGCTCTGGTGCTGCTGCTGCTGTGCGAGGCGCTGGAGCAAACCAACGAGACGGTCTGCGATCGGCACGGACTGCGCATTGTACGCACTCACGACGAGCTCCTGGATGATGTGGTGCCGGAGCCACTCGGAACGACGCACACTGTCAGTCTTTGCGCTCTCTCCTTGCCGCTGGGAGACTGCACTCGATGCACCAACGATCGCTTCAAGCAGCTCAACGAGCGCACGGAGCTTGCTTGGACTGCTCGCGACGTCGCGGAGCAAACGCGTGAGCAGCCGCAGCGCTGCGCGTGACGACAGCTGCGCACGGACAAACGCGCCAGACGCGTCGTCGCGAGCTGCAATGTGGCGCAGTGCGACGAGCACGTGGCGCTCCACCACTGTTCGTGGCAGCGCAGCAGCGCCTGATGCTGTGCCAAGTGGACTGCCACTGCTGCTGCTGCTCGTCGACTTGAGTGCGGATGATGCACTGCGCTTGCTCATTGGCGACGACGAGTCGCTCGAGACTGTTGTCATGCGCGCGCCTTCACTCAGTCGCACGAGCACTGCGTTCGTGAACAGCGTCGCACTCGCGTCTTCACGCGTTCGCATGGCGTCGACGACAGTGTGGAGCAGTGGTTGCGCCTGAGCACTCGACGACGCGAGCACCAGGTGCAGGACGTCGACGAGGCGACTCGCGCGGACACGAGCAAAGTGCGTACTGCACGTCTGGGTGACGAACAAGAGGAATGCGTCGCGGACACGGGCATGCGCTGGTTCCGTCAGCAGATCGTCGTCGACTGCGACGTGCACGAGCGTGTGCAGATACGCCCAAGGCACTGAGACGCGCAGCGTCGCTGACGTCCACGCAGCTGTCCACGCGGCAAAGAACGCACTGGCATTTGCAAGCGGCACGCTCGTCAGCAGCGCCAATAGGCGGCGAAGACGCTCGACCATGTCGCTGACACTGAGCTTCTCCGCGATTGCGAGCGCACTCCGCGACACATTCGTGTCCGAGGTCTTCTTGGCTGAAGTGTCGTCGCCGTTCGTAGGTTCCTGGGTCATTGGGTCGTGGCTGGCGTCGAGGTCGTCGTCATCGCCGTCGCCCTCGAGCATTGGCGCACCGAGCACGAGCGGCATGTACCGCTTGACCACGAGCGCAAGCAAGTGCATGCGACGGTCGGGCCGCAGCGCAAGCGCCGGCGCGTCCGACGACAAGAGGAAGCGCAGCACATGCCGCGAGAACCAGTTTGCCGTAGGAACGCTCCGTGTTGTGGCCGTACAAGCACTAACAAAGCACGCAAGGAGCGCTGCGACTGGCGACTCCTCTTCGTCTCTACCACGCGCTTTCGAGGCACTGCTGCTGCTGCTGCTGTCTTCCTCGTCATCGAGGCGACGCACCCGGTCGAGCAGCAGCGCAGACGTGTCGGCGACACTCCCGAAGCTCAGCACCAGTGCGAGTGCGTGCTGCACGAGCGGCGACGCCAGTAATGCCGCTAACGCAGCTCGGTCGGTCGTGAGCGACACGCTGTCGAGCAGCACGAGTCGCACAAGTGCGCGTGCGAGACGACAGCGACTCGATCGGGCGTCAAGCGCGAAAGAGAGACCGGCGTCGCCACTGCGAGCGCGGAGCTTCTTCTCTTCGTCCAGCAGCTCGAACGCTTGCTCATTCGCGTCGACAATGCGCCACATCGCAGTCTGGAGCTTCGTCGGTGGCGGTTTCGACACTGTTGACGAGCCATTCACGTGGCGGTCTGAGTCGCTGCCGTTCAGCTGCGCAGTTGCATGATCCGCTGCGACCGTGTCAGACGCTGCCTCGACGAGCCACGCGCGAAGGAGCTGGCGCGCGAGCGTCATGAGCACAGCGTCACTGCAGTGCATTGCACATGCAGCGATCGCTGGACTCAAGACGAACTTGTCGGTGTTGCGCTCCACGAGACTTTGGAGCAGCGTCGTGCACGCAAAGTCGTGGCGTGCGCGGTCTGTGAGTGGCCCCACTGGGACGCACGTGCGCGCAAGTGCATCGACGACTGGGTACTTGGCGCCAGTGGCAGACTCGTTGAGCTTCTGGAGCTTCTCGACCATTGGCGCAAGCAGCACGTCGGTGAACTGTCGAGATACGCAAGTAATCACAGAATCACCCACATACATGTCAGTGCTGCAATAAACCCAAAAGAACCCAATAGGAATAAACCCAAAAGAACAAACCCATGCACAACACATACCTCTGGTCGCTTGAAGAGAAAGCACGCGAGGACTTCGTCGAGGATCGTCGGGTAATGGCACGGGTAGTACGCAGTGAGGAGCGTCGTGGCGTCTGCGAGGAACGTCGCGCTAAAGCCAGCGCGCTTGGTCCAGTTCGCCACGTGGCTCTCAATGAGCTTCGTAATGAACGCGCGGTCCATCTTCACGTCGACACGGTCAACGAGTCCTTGCGGAATGAGCTTAGTCGAGTCGACGCCAAAGCGCAGCATGTCGTACTCGACTGTAGCTGCTGCTGCAGTGCTGCTGGTGTTGTTGGGAGCAGTGAGCACTGTGTCGCCGCGTCGCTTGCGCTTGAGCGACTTGCTCGCGCCGTTGGCATCCGTTGCGGCGGTGCTCGTGGTCTTCGCACTAAGCGATGGCGCTGCTGTGTCTGGGAAGAACAGGTCGAGCATCGAGAGCTGCGTCGTGGTGCTAGTGCTGCTGCGACTGTCGCTCTTGCGACTGCTGCTGCTGGTATTGGCGCTCTTGCCGTTCCCGAGTGCTGTGATGTTTGCGCCTCCGTTCGCTGCACTGCGGCGCTGGCGCTCGGTCTCGGCAAAGCTCTGGATCGGCACGGGCGGTGTTTGGAAGACCGAGACAGTCGGCGACGGCGCAGACGGGATCGGCGACGCAGCCGAGAGGATCGACGACAGCGACGCAGCTGACGATGATGCGACTGGCATGGCAAACGCAGGCGGTGGCGCAACGAGACTGCTGATGCTCATGCTGCTGCTTGTTGCGACTGGAGGCGCTGCGGTTGCTGCTGGTACTGGCCACTCATCGTCGCTCTTCTTCACGCGCTTGCGCTTTGCGCTGTTGTCGGTTGGTGCAGGTGGCGGCAGTTTGTGGTGCTGCTGCTGCGGTTGTTGTTGATGATGATGCACTGGTGGCGGCGGGTACGCGTGTGCGTGGTACGCTGGCGGGTACGTCTGGTAGTGGTGGGACATAGCAGCAGCAGTAGACGACGACGACGACGATGGCGGCGGGTCTGCACTCGCAGCGGCTGCAGCGAGCATCATCTCCATGCGGCTCGTGTGCTGTTGCGGTGGGGCGTTCGTGTTTGTGGCGCTCGGTCGCTTGGCGCGATTGCCGCCGTTGCCGCTGCGGCGCGCAGTCGTCGACTCGTCGTCGCGCTTGCCCATTGCTGTGCGTTCGCTCGTGTCGCGTCGGGGGCGGTGCTCGTGTCGGTCAGTCGGTCGGGCGGAGCTGCTCCTCGTGGCGTTTATTCGCGGCGGCAGCGAGCGAGGCGAGCTAGCAGAAAACGGCCGAGCAAACGAACGAACCACTTGCGCTTGCAAGGGCAAAATCTAAACTGTGAGGGACTTGAGGGGACGGACGCCTGGGTGCTCTCGCGCAGACTATGCGGCATACTGAACGCAAGTCACCAGCAAAACAAACACACCTTGTGCGATTGCACATTTTCACTTGCAAACTCTATGCATCTCTCGGACACTTGCCAACAACACTTGCAACCTCCTTGTTCATCCTTGCTTGCTTGCATCACGATGTTGTCACGTCCTACTGCTGCGCAAGGTGCTGCGCGCACTTTTCGATCGTCCGAATGGCCGAACCGAGCTTGTTCACGGTCTCCATGTACTCGGCGTACGGGTCCGAGTCGTACACGATGCCGCCACCGGCTTGGCCGTACGCTTTGCCGCTCTTCACGACAAGCGTGCGGATCGCAATCGCAGTGTCGAGCGACCCGCCAAAGCTAAAGTACCCGACCGAGCCCGAGTACACGCCACGACGTTCAGTCTCGAGCGAGCAGATGAGCTCCATTGCGCGCACTTTCGGCGCACCCGAGAGCGTCCCAGCTGGAAACATCGCTCGGTATGCGTCGTACACGGTCTTGTCCTCACGGAGTTCGCCTTTCACGACCGACACAATGTGCATCACGTGCGAGTACTTTTCAATCTTCATGAGTGCATCGACGCGCACAGTCCCAGGCTTGGCAACGCGGCCGACGTCGTTGCGACCGAGGTCGACGAGCATAATGTGCTCGGCGCGCTCCTTCTCGTCCGCGAGCAAGTCTTGGGCAAGTGCATCGTCCTCTGCGTCGGTCTTGCCGCGGTGGCGCGTCCCAGCGATCGGGTGCGTCTCGACGATGCGGTCGTGATCGACTTTCACGAGCATCTCTGGTGACGCACCAACGACTTGGAAGTCGTCGCCGAGCTCGAGGTAGAACATGTACGGCGACGGGTTGATCGCACGCATCTGGCGATACAGATCGAGCGCTTTCACATGGCTTGGCAAGTCGACGGCGATGCGCTGCGACGGCACGGCTTGGAAGATGTCGCCGTCGACAATGTGCGTCTTGAGCGTGTGCACAAAGCCCTCGTAGCCCTTCTGGCCGACGTTCGAGCACGCTTCCAAGTCGATCTTCGTCGTCGCTGCTTGCGACGCATTGGCGTGCGAACCGCTCGATGTGCGTGCTAGTGGCTTCTCAAGCGCATCGCGCACTGCAAGAATCTTGCGTGTTGCGTCAGCGTACGCTTGCGTGAGGTCGCCAGTGTCGAGACGCGCGTGCGACACGATCTTGAGCGAGTGGAAGACGTGGTCAAACACGACGACGGTGTCAAAGAACATGTAGATGCTCTCTGGGACCTGGAGCACGTCCTTTTGCTTCTCAATGTACGGCGCCAAGCGCGGCTCAAAGTGCCGGATCGCGTCAAAGCTGCAGTAGCCAACAGCGCCACCGGTCATGGGCAACGCGAGCTCTGGCAGTGCGATCGTGCGATACTGCTGCATCTCGCGCTCGAGGTTCACCAGCGGGTCGCCTTCAAAGTCCAAGCCAGCGCCAGTCGCAACGACTTTGAGCGGACCGCTGCCGATGAACGAGTACCGCGCGATCTTCTCGCCTGGCGACACAGACTCGAACAGGAACGAGTGCGAGTTGCCTTCGCGGAGCTTGAGCAGCACGCTCACAGGCGTGTCAAGGTCTGCGACGGCATCGAGGTACACTGGCACAAGGTTCTTGTGCGCGTTCTCTGGCAGCTGCGCGAGCTGCTGCACGCGCTCGAAGCGCGGTTCAATCGCTGCCATCGTAGTTGCTGGAGATATGCGCGCGCGTTGGTGTGTGAGTGTGTCGTGGACGCAAGTGAGCGAGCGAGCAAGTGCGTCGACGTCAAGACGAAGCTCGTCTTGACGCAATTGATGGTCTCTCCTGCAAGTCTAGTCCACGAGAATTCGCAAACAGTCGTTGATGTACAGTATCGCTTCGGACAAGTACAATGGCTTACCTTGTTTTTCGCACTAGCTAGTTCTTGCTTCCGTCTGCCAGCATAGTGAACGCAAGTAGTACAGCACTTGCAAGCTTCAAGCAAGCAGCAACAACGACAACGATGGCGAGTGCTGGACATGGTGGCGACCGCGTGGCCGAGGTCGTGCTCTTTGCCGAGTTCGACATCGACAAGGGCAGCACGCTGCGCGAGAGCTTTCCCGCTGCGCTGCCGCACTACTCGCCCGAGTTCTTTGCAGACGTGATGCTGCCGGAAGGCGTGCACAACCGCCAAGCCGACTTTACGATCTTCTTCCTCAACCGCAAGAGCGCCGCGAACACGCACCAGCTCGTAGCAGGTGCTGCGACTGACAACGCATCAGAGGATGCAAATGCTGCAAGTGACAAAGACAACGCCGCGGAGACCGATCCGCTCAAAGCGTTCATGTATTGCCTCAGTGTCGTGCACACAACGTACGACACGACTGTGCGCCGCGGCGCTAAAGTCAAAGCTGTTGCGATCTGCTCGCGCTACAAAGTACGTAGGCGTATTGCTCGCTTGTACTGTGTCTTCTACAGACTAGGCTGCCCGACTGATCCATCGCGACAGACGTCCTAGTGCATCGACTGACTCACTCACTCACTCACCCGCTCACCTTTGTACGTGCACCTCTCGCAGTTCTGCTTCTCGTTCAAAGACGTCCTGAGCGTCGCGGCGACGAAGCTCGCAAGCGTCACAGATGATGCAGCAGCGCGCACGGTGCTGCAGCAACTCTACGAGACAGTGAACGCAGTCGATACGAGCGGCGTGCGCAACCTCTCAGACATGGAGCGGCGCTTGCTCAAGCGCACAGTGAGCAGTCGCCACGCAGCGCTGCGCTCAAAGAACAGCGAGGACGACGACGCGCGGTACCTTCGCACGCACGCGACGTGGGGCGACGTGCGCATTCCGCTCCAGTTCAAGCTCTGCAGCACGGACGACCAGTACGACGACGGTCTCGTGCGCAAGCTCTTGCTCACGTTCGGCGAGCAGACCATGCTGCTCTACAACGCAGTGCTCACTGGCGCGCGCGTGATCGTGCTTGGGTACAACCACGCAGCAGGTGCGATCTGTGTCACGGCGCGCTAGGACCATCGCTAGACGGACTGATTGGGTGATTGGGTGATTGGGTGATTGAGACTCACACTGGACGACTGAACGACAGGCGAAGTGTGCAACTACGTCCTTGCAATGAGCGCGCTCGTGTGTCCGCCGCTCTTTGGGCTGATCGAGCGGCAGTTCCCGTACGCGAACCTCACGGACCTCGACTTCTTGAGCACGCCAGGCTTCATCGCTGGCGTGACGAACCCAATGTTCAAGAGCAAGCGCGAGTGGTGGGACGTCCTCTGCGACGTCTCAACGGGCGAAGTCCTGCTCTCGGCGCCAGCTGAGCGCGACGAGTTTGAAGCTTCGGACCGCAACTTTGTGCTCGAGGTGCGTCACGGTACTGAAGCTGCTTTGGCGATAGATCGGGAGTGCGGCTGAGACCCTTTGTGTATCAATGGCACAGGTCCTCGATGGCGTGCACGCTGGCTACGACGAAGAGTGGATCCGGTGCATGTTTGAAGAGTACACGCGCAAGAACGTTGTCGACATTGCCATGGGCGAAGCGAACTACATTGACGTCGAGACGCAAGCGCGCCGCATCGCGGTGAACAACAAGCGCATCACCAAGTGGGCACGCACAGACAACTACAAGCGCCTCGTCGACGCGCGGCAGCACCCAAAGTTCGGCTCCTCGGCGTTCAACATATCCGTCTCCTCTGCTCTCTGCACGCTCTCGTGATGATGATGATGATGATGATGATGATGACCTGGACGCTGCACTTCGTTCGGAACGCTGCGGTCTCCTTAACTCCCTCGTTGCTCTGTTGTCCGCTCTCTCTGTCTGTACGTCGCAAAGACTGGGATCGACCTGAAGAAGCACATCCGGAGCCTCCAAGCGGACTTTGTCGTGCTCACAGACGCGCAGGTCGAGCAAGTATACCACGACTTTGTCGCGCTCTTGCACACTGAAGAGGAGCTCCAGGAGTTCTTGAGCTACCTCCCGCTCCTGCGCGGCGGGCTCCATACGATCGCACAAGGTATCTTCCACCCGTCGATCAGCGTGAAGCACAACACCGTGCTGCTCCTTCAGCGCCTCGAGAGCTTTGCATCGACGGCTGCGAGTCTCCGCTTGCTCAATGCGTTTGTCGTCATGAGCTACCAGCGGATCCACAACATTGTGCTCCCGCCTGTGCGGGACTGAGCGAGTCACTGTGTGAGTGAGCAGCCGTAGAGCAGGCAGGCTAGCTGCTGCTAGGGAGAGAGCGTTGGGTCGCATCGTCCAACCGAGTGAATGAACTGAGTGCTCTCATCCTCGCGCGCTGGTCTCCATGTCTTCGTTGTCGTCATCCGGCGGCGCTTGCCACTGGCACGCACCAGTGCGCACGTCGCGATAGAAGCGCTGCGTACTCCGGATGCGTGCTGCCGGGTCGTCCATCACTGCCCAGTGCGCGCCAATGCGACTTGTCTCCTGCCAATCCACATCCATAGACAGCAGAAGCACAGGCATCCGTTAGCCGAAGAGCAGATGAAGACCACTCGACATGACACGTGAGGTCGCTTGTGCAGGACTCTGCTGAAAGCACGTACGTGAGCTCGCCAGCGCGCGATCGCACTCGGCCCGGCGCTGCAGTAGATCCCATCAGGTGCGCGCTCGCGCTCAAGACGCTCGTAGTTCTCGAGCACGAACGCGTTCGATGGGTCGGCGTCAAGTGCGCGGCGATAGAGCAGCTCTGCCTACAGCACATCGCAGCAGTTGAGACACAGAGTCAGTCCAAGCAAGTGTGGATGGGAGCAATCAATGACGCCGCTCGACCTTGTCGAGGTCGTGGCGTACGCACTGCAAGTAGACAGCGTAGATGCCCATTGCCTGCATCGCATCATATCGTAGCAGTAGCGAACGGCGACACTCGTGAGCTGCGACGTCTGGTGGACAGAGTAAGACGAGAGGATAAAGCGAGCCAAGCGCACGGTGTTCGTACATGCGCACTCGCTGCCTCAAGGAAGAGCTTCCAGCACAGACACGTCTCTTCGATCGTTGCAAAGACGTCTGCGAGCGTCGTGACACTATCGACTCGAGCTTGTACAAGTGCGTCTGCTTGTGCGAGCAACGCGAGTGCACGCGACCACGACTGCTTCGTCGGGTAGCGACACGTGTAGATGAGCAGCAGTGCGAGACCAACGAGCACTTCGATGTCTTCGGACTGAGTCTACAGCGCAGTCGCATCGAAGAGCGAGGTGGGTGGAGTGTGAGAAAGAGAGCCACTGCACAGAGCAAGCTTGCAAGAGAGAGGAGCTGAATGGTGGTGGACCTTGAGGATCGCTTCGTAGACTGAGAGTGCGCGCTTGAACTGGTCCGTTGCGAGCGATGACACAGCCATACAGTCAGTCCAACCTACCAGTGGTCACAGAGCGTGCTCGGTAAGCAGAGCTAGCAATGTGATCGATGGCGCGCACCTCGTGCTTCATGATGAAGAGATGCAGTGCGTGGCGCTTCATCGCGTCGAGGTCGTTTGCACCTGCTGATGCGACATACTGACTGTGGAACCGCAACGCACGTGCGAGCTGTGGGAGACTCCACTTGGCGACTCCGATCCACATCTTGGCGCGGTACCAGCGCTGGATGCGACGCGCCGCCTGTGTCAAGTGTGCACCACAAGTCAATCAGTCAATATCTGTGTGTGAGAGCTCGACGAGAGCATGAGCAGCAGCGCGACAGAGCTGAGCGAGTCCTGACCGAGTCGTCGTTGAGTCGACTGAATGCGCCGCGGAACGGATTGAAGAACAGCGCGCGCGTCTCACCATCGTCGTCTTGACTGTTCTCTCGCTGTTGCTGCAGCGGACGTGGCGACATGCGCTGCCACTCGTCCAGTGGCAGTGGAACGTCTGCGTCAAACAGACTCGCAGGCTTCTCTCGGTAGATCTTCACGCGAGTAGTGCGTAGAGCTCCAGCGCTGCTGCTGCTGCTGGGCACTACGTCGAAGCGCTGGATGTAGACGAACGTGCGCGTCGCAACGTCAAACTGCTTCTTGTACGTCGCCTGGAGCAAACAGACAGTCAGACGAGAGAGCGGCGTCACAGGTGTGAGCGATGCAGCTCGAGTCCAAAACACTTCTGCTCTAGCTGTGGCTGCAACACAAGGCACCATTGCGGAGTACGTACGAGTGCAAACTGCAGACGACGCTTGCGTGCCAAGAGCCGTCGCACACACGCTTGAACAGCGATCACACGCGCTTCTTCACGAGCGCGCTGCTCGTATGCTTCACGTGCTCTGCGCTCCTGATGTGCGCGCGTCTTCGATGCGACGACCTCGGGTGCGTTCTCAAACACTGGCGGTGCGAGTCCGTAGACGACGACGTAGCTCACGAGTGCTTGCACGACGCGAGCGCGAGTGCGCTGAAAGAGGCGCTGGAGCTCAAGCAGTGCGCGCTGAGCATCCGTCTCTTTCTCGTTGAGCGTCTCTTGTACGCCGATGCTGTCGGGATCCAACGTCCTGCCTTCAAAGCCGACGAACTGGAGCACACGAGTGATGAAGAGCGCCGAGACGTCCCATCGACGCAGCGTCGATGCAACAGGCGAGTACACAAACGTCGTGAAGACGCTTGTACGTTGCAGGACCTTGACAAGCACGCGCGTGTCAGTGCAGCGAGTGCTGTCAGTGTCGTCGCTGTCAGAGCTGCTGTCGCGATCAGTTGCTAGCGGTGGAAGCTCGAGTAGCGTCACTGCTCCGCTAAACACCAGCTACACAGACACACAGAGGCAAAGATAGTGGAGAGATCGAGAGTACGAGCAGTCAGCCAGCGTCATAGATGCAGTCCTGGTCGAGCAAGCACCCACAGCGACGGTACCTTGCCCAGTGACGTCTCGACCGGATGTCTGTAGTACGCGACGCACTTGCGTCGAAAGTAGACAGCGTCGAGCAGCGGCCGCAGACGCTTCACAACTGCATTGAGGACGTAGCTCGCTCGTGTCTTGGCGCCTCGTGGCCCTCGCGTGAGACTGAGCGTGATCTTGCTGCTCTGAAGCGACGTCGCGTCTCTGGACAATGACAGTGGTGCGAGGCGCGCGACAGTGTCGACGCCAGTCGTGTCACCGTCGTGATGCGCTCGCTCCTCTGCGTCTTCACGGATGAACTGCGCTGCGAGCGCATGCGGCACGCGCACAAAGCGCCACCAACTCGTCGCTGGCTCGGTGATCTCAAGTTCATAGTGCGCAGCATCGTTTTCACTATTGTCTGCTGGCTCGGTCGCAGCGCCACTTCCGAGTGTCGTCGCGTGTGGGGTGTCTCGACTCGCCATGTGATCGGCGTGGTAGAGCGCGAAGCGAAAGCGCCGCGTCTCGAGACAACACACGACGGTGCAGATGAGTCGCTTGCGCTTCGCCCAGACGCGCTCGCGCCGCGCGACCCATCGCGCGTTGATCTTCTTCCACTCGCGCAGCACGCACAAGCGCTGGCGCATCCAGTGGACAATGTGCAGCCGCATGCGTTCAATGAGCGCTGCTCGTGCGTGGCGCAAGCAACGGAGCTCGAATCGCGCTTTGATGCGGCGCTGGACGTAGACAGTAGCGCGTTTGAGGTTGTGGAAGCGCTGGTACACTCGGCGCTTGCGCTCGACGCTCTGGATCGTCGTCGCTGCGAGGCGCTCAGCTTTCATGCGTGCGAGCGCTTGGACGTGCATGCGACGGATACAGAAGCACTTCCAGAGCGACTGGAGCCGCGTTGCTGCGGCGTACGCACGTGCGTACGTCACAAGGAGCTCGGTCTTGCATGTGAGACGCCACGTGTCAATGAGGTCGCGCCAGATCACCGCCATGCTCGGTGCATCGACCATGCGCTCAAAGAAGAGACGCGTGAGCGGACTACGGTCATGTCTAGCGTCGTCAACAACGACGGTGGACGCTCGAGCTGGCGCTGGGAAGACCATGCGCGCAATGTGCTCGAGCGCCGCGACAAAGCCATCAAAGTCCATCTCGTAGTGCGACCCGGCAGCGCGGTGGCTCGCAAACAGGAACGCTGCGTCGCCGATGCTCAAGATGTGTGGCTGGAGTCCTGTCTCGCGCAAGAGCTTGCTGAACTTGACACTGTCGATCGAGAGCGACGGCGGGTGCGAGAGACACATGGCGTCGTACTTTGGCCGGAACACGCGCTCGCAGATGTCTGTGGCGCAGAGATACGGCGTCCAGTCGACGCCACGACTCCAGAAGCGCGCTTCGAGCATCTGCTCGACGTAGGTACACGCGACTGGGACGCGAAAGTGCGTGAACTGCTTTGGCACTGAGCTGCTGCTGTCGTTGTTCCTTTGAAAGTCGAGTGTCGGGTGCGTCACGAAGCGATAGACGTCTTGGAGCCATCGCTCGGGTGCATTCGCGTCTGTGAGTGCGTCGCGCTGCCGTACGACCTGCCACACGTACGCGTTCTTTAAGCACAGCAGCGTGTCGAGTGGACAGCTCGCGTCGCGCTCAAACGCGATCTCGAGACTCGCTGAGCGATCGGGTGATGTGGTAGCGTGCACATTGCGAAGGTGCACGACGTAGTCTTCGTCGTAGAGCACAAGACGCACGCCTGTGATACGAGCAGTGACAGTAGCAACTGCTGTGCCATCAAAAACGCTGCTGTTGAGAAGTACTTGGATGAGCTCCGATGTGAACGGTGTCATTAGCACAGCAGTCGACGCAGTTGTGACGTCTGCGAGCGCGTAGAGAGGCTCCAGGTACTCGATCTCACGTCGGAACCTCTGAGGCAACAGCAAGAGCAAGCGCAGGAGCTCTCGACAGGTCAGCGGCAGCAACACATACCAACACATCTACCACCTAGGGCGAACCCCACCTTGCTTGGCAACAACAGAGCTGATGCTGTCGGTCGAAGTGCTTCGCGCTCGAGCTGGAACTCTGCGATACGCTGCGCCTCGGTCTTGAAGCGCTGCGTCTTCTTCTTCGGCGCTCGCTCCCAGTGTCCTCGAAGCTGCGCTTCGAGGACAGCTGTCGAATCCTGGAGCTGCTGAAAATGCACGAACGTGCGCCAGTGGACAAAGAACTCCGTGAGCACTGCACTTGTCGCACTCGCGTCGACGACAGGCTGCTGCATCGCGTAGTAGGTCACAGTCGAGTCGACTGTGAAGTGTGTATGTGGCTTCGTCTCCTGAGTCTCCATTTGCACGAAGTGATCTGGCGGTCCAGCGTTCCGGAGCGCTGTCGAGAGTGCGACGTGAAGGCGCTGGAGCTTGATGTTGGAGCTGCGCACTAGCTGTGCGGATGGAGCGAGAGAGGGCGTCTTACACACCACGAGCGCAAATGGCATGAATGCGAGGACGCTCAGACTCGGCTCGAGGACCTGTGGGAGCACACTCCCGCGATACAGGAACGCCAACGAGCCGTTCGAACCTCCAGACATCTTGAGCGCAGCCTCGATCTCCACTCGGAGCTCAGCGGCTGATGCAATGGAGCTCACAGTTGCACTGCCAATGCCTCCGAGTACGATGTCGACAGATGCTCGTTCATGAGCATATTGCGTCGATCTGTCGTCACGCGTGAGCAACGTCCCAACTGCTGGTGCAGTCGTCACGACTGCAAACTTGAGCACGAGCGACACGCCGACTTCTGGCGATGGTGGTTTGAAGAAGTCCCACGTACTTGGTGTCCCGACACTCGCAGATGCTCGAGCAGAGGCTGCACACATCTCGAGTCTCGGGTTCGCAAAGACGCCCGCGTGAAGTCCGAGCTGAAGCAGCGTTGTAAGGAGTGCAATGTGAGGAAGCCGCTCGTACCGCTGCTCGCAGCACAGTGCTTGCGCTAAACGCGCTGGGAGTCGCTCACGAGGTCGCCAGAAGCCGTCATCCATCATCGCAGTGCGCTCGCGTAAAGCGTTCGACAGCGTCACAGTCGCAGGATCACTCGATGCTTTAAGCGCTCGGTGCACCATTGCAGCTCTTCGATGCGTCTCGATGCGCAGCACCGCCCACTCTGTCGACGCTGTTGCTGCTGTTGCTAATGGCGTCATCGTCGCATGGGGAGAGAGAGCCTTGCGCTTGCTATCAAGCGCTGCACCAACGTGAGTTTGGAAGAGAACGTAGTGGCTCCCGATCTTCACGCCTGCACGGAGCGCCTTGATTAGCAGTGGCGCACGCGCGCGCTTGTGCGTCTTGGGTGAGTGCGCTGGCTCTTGCGTGTGGAGTTGCGGAAGAAGCTTCTTTGGACTGTGACACACGCTCATGCTCCTGCTTCTGCTGTCGTCAGGATCATCGTCATCTGCGAGTCGCTCAGTAGTGGTGCAGCCGAGACTAGGACGCAACGCCGGCATAGTGTCACGTGACTGAAAGTTGTGACCTCGGTGTTCGCTCGAGTGCTCTGCAAGGAACAAGCAGCTGAAGACCCACGATGCGAGCTGTGCGCCAATCGAGCTCACGCGCGCAAACGCTTGTAGTAGGCTCTCAGACGCGCTCGTGGTAGCATCAGCATCGCTTGTAGCGCTATCGTTGTCACTGCAGAACATGAGAGGTCCGAGTGTGTGGTACACGAACCGACGCTGGGCGAGTGCCACGCCTCGACGGCGCTTGCTCTGTTTCTTCTGCTTCGGTATCGCATCCGGAAGCGGTTCCTGGAGCCGGCGCAGGCGCTTTGCAAGCTTCCCATGTACACGTGGTGTATCTGCAAGCAGCTCAAGACGCAAGAGCTGCCACGGGAGCGCCTCGAGCTCGAGCGCTTCGTGCTGCTCGCGTGCAATCTCGAGGAGCAGACAGTGGGTGCTTGCGAGCACAGCGTGGATCAGCGGGTGAGGCTGTCCTGGAAACGATGCGAGCGCGCGCAGGTCCGCTGCACTGAGCTGTCGGTACGCTCGCACGAGTGCGTGGACGTCAGTGCGCGAGAGCGCTGCGACGCGCCGCTGGAGAAGCGCAGCGCCATGGTGTCCGCGCATTCATTCGTATTGTAGCCACTTCTTGAAGCGTCGGGCTTGAAAATAATTCGAAATAGTTCGCAAGCACCGCTTGTGATTGGTGGGTAGAATATATAGTGTGTTTATAATGTAGCCATCTTGAAGCCGGTGATCAAATGCAATGGTTGTGTGCGTGCGGCAAGCTCGCTCACTCGCTCACTTCTTAGTTCATCGCCGTGTTGACGAAGAGCTGGTCCTTCGAGACTGCGATGCCGACCTTCGAGCTCGTCGTCATGAGCAGCGAGCCGTCGGTCGAGTAGGCGTACTCGCCCGAGGAGCTCGTCGCAGCGACGACAGCACCAGTCGTCGTTGCGTAGTAGACCTGTCCGACCGTGAGCTTGCTCGAGACATCGGCCTTGCCGCTGATCGCCACCGACGCCTTCGCCTTGCCGTTGTACTTGCGCAAGACGCCGACTGGCGCGCCAAAGTCTTCGACGACCGAGAAGCGCTGGTGCACAGTTGTGCCGCGCTTACCGAGGTACGCAGTCACAACACCGTCATCCGACACTGGAATCACTTCCTGCGTCACTGCCTTGTCGCGGCCACTCGCTTCGACAATGAGGCTAAAGTCCAGCGCCGCGACTGGCATCACCGGTGTCACGTCCTTGAACGCGAGCGTGTCCGGCGAGTAGTGCAGCACCTTGACACTCAGCTTTCCGCTCTGCGACGGGTTGAGGAAGCTCACGACAACGCGGTCGCCGCTCAGCTTCGCAAGGCTCGGCTTGGGCGAGAAGCCGTACGGCGAGCCAGCGCCAAACTCGAACGTGCCGCCGACCTCCGTGAGCACGTAGCTTGTGCGGAAGCGCAGTGAGCTGTCGTAGCTCGAGATCGCCACGGTCGCGATCGTGAGCGCGTTGTTGTTCGCGTTGTCGTGGAACGCGATCGCGAGGACGCTGTCCGAGAGCATGACTGAGTCAATGAGGTACTTGGGCTGGAACTTGGTCTGGCACACGCCGGTCGAGAACGCCGCCACGGTCTTCGCCGAACTCGAGAACTTGGACGACGTCACACACAGTCCACTGAGCGTGCTCGTGAGCGCTGCGTTCCAGCTCGACTGGAAGTACGGGATGATAAACATGCCGTTCTTGCCGACCGCCTGCGGCTTGCCAAAGTTCGTCATGTAGTTGGCGTTGTTGTCAACGCCGAACGGCGGCGTGTTGGCCGAGAGCGTCACGGCGTTCGTCGTCGGGTCGACCATGCCGACCTTCACGCGCTGCGAGTACGGCGTCGTGGCGTCAATGTACTTGTCGTAGAACGCAATCACGAACGCACTCGAACCAGGGAGCGCTGCGACAAAGTTCGTTGCCGAGTAGTCTGTCGTCTTGATGCGCGACGCCTGCACCATGGTCGCAGTCGTGCCCGAGATCGTCACTGGCGTGATGAACGTCGAGTACGTCGTGGATGACCCGAACGGCTGGATTGTGAGTGCAACTGCGAGCGAGTCCGAGATCGTCGCGATGCCACGGATGTACTCGTTTGCAACGACGTTGCTCGACGGAATGCTCGACGACGTGAGCGTCTTGTTCGTGCCAGTCGTGCTAACTGTGAACGTCGTGAGCACACTCTCGAGCGTCGTGCCAGTCGTGCGCGCGTAGCCGAGGAGGTTTGTCGCGTACGCTGACTTGGTCGTCCCGAGTGGCGCAAAGTTGACGTACTCGTAGTACTCGCCGTCGCTCAGCTTCATCGTGCTCAAGTACGCAGTCGTGCCGGCGCCATTGCGCAGCGTCGAGGCGCTCGAGAGACTCACGACATCGCCCTCTTGCGGTGACGTATCCGCAGTTGCCGTGAATGCTTCGAACGTGAACCGCGTCGTCGGACTCGGACGGTTCACAAAGTGCAGGATGTATAGCGCAGTGACGTTGCCGAGCACAAAGAGCACGAAGAAGCCCCAGAGGAGGCAGTGCTTGAAGCTGCTCGCTGCACACGCTCCACCGCTCGCTGCAGCAGCAGCCGTGCTCTTGGTGCCCGTGTCCGCAGCGCCACTGCCGCCTTTATCGAGCTTGACTTGAGCCGGGTCGACAGGCTTCTGAGGATCCATCGTGCGCTGCTTCGCTTGGTGTTGGGTTGCTGCAAGAACTGGAGACTGCTGCAGAAGCTGGAGCTGGAGACTGCTGCTGCTTGGTGTGGAAGAGGAGGAATGAGGAGTGAGCGAGTGAGAGCCGCGAGACTCACGTTGACGCAGGCAGTGGTGCTGCTGCTATCTAGCAGTTGATCTCATGTTGTCCTGCGAGCGTGCAGCACCCGCCATCCAATTCAAGTCCATGCGTGAGCTGGCTCGGATGGATGCAACCGGCGGAGTTGCAGGCGGAGTTGCAGGCGGAGTTGCAGGCGAAGTTGCAGGCGCGGAGTTGTAGCGTAGTGGTCGTTGTTGGACGCGCGTCAAACACGCGCGAGCAGCTGCAAATAGCCTGGATGCGACGAAGCAGGCACGCCCCTGTTGCGACTGCGATTCGCTCGACTCGCTCGACTGGATGGCATGTCGAGCGAAGTTGGTTCCTGTGCAAGTTGCAGGCGCTCGATGACCTCCAGTCAGCGTGGTCAGCGTGCTCACCCTGCACTAGGCAGCGATCCCGAAGTACTAATACATATCTCGCGAAACACCCGCATCAACCGTGTGCAACCGACCGCGATGTGGCATCCACGACTAGTCTTACTCTCGACAGCTCCATTGCGACCACCCAAAGAGCTGAAGTTGGTGTGATCGCATATGCAACGACCGTGTCTTGGTATTGGTAGCAGCTCGTAGCGCTCTTCGAGGTGGTGGTCTTGTACATACCAGCTCCGTGCAATTCAGGTCGTGCCATTAGCTAGCAAGCGCCCGACACACACACGCAACGCGGTGCCTTGACAGCAGAGGTGTCTGGAGGGAGCCAGACGCTTGGCGTTAGTCGAGACCCAAGTCAGGCGCCACGCTGTCACGAACTGCCACGCAGCGACCTTATTCCGAGCTGATGAACTCGCAGCAGCACAAGCTCCAGTGCCAACACAAGCGCTCAATCTCTAGTACCCTCGTTGGTTGCCACTCGCCACTGCACTCTCTTGCGCAGAGCAAGTAGCATACGTCAATCCTGCAAATCTAGAGAACAAGGACGAGCTTGGTGGGATGAAGGCTTTGCTTCAGGAGCAAAGAGCTGTCATTGCGGCAAGGCTCGTTACTCCATGATGCGATGCAGTGCCATTGTAGCTTGAGAGCTCCCGAGGCGCAACAGCGATCATCGTGTAGCTTGAGAGCTCCCGAGGCGCAACAGCGATCATCGTGATGATGATTTTACCGTGTTGTTTTCGAGTGTGCAATGGTAGGCGCACACAACACGCGGTCTTATCAGCAGACGCACACAGAGCCAAGCCAGCGTGGGAGTGGTTGGTCGGCAGCGACAGTGGCTCGTACATGCACGAGTTTGAGCGAGTGGCAAGTGAGTCAGGACAAACATGTAGCGCTGCTGTAGAGACCACAAGCAAGCAAGTGCGTCGCTGAACTCGAGTACGAGCTGCGTTTGCTGGTGTTCTGACGGTGCTTTTTGCAAGTCTTGCCGACGATCGAGTTCTCGTTCTCGAGTCCAAGGACCCCAAGCCGACTTTCAAAAGCGCCTCACTGAAACGACGATCAGTCAAGATGTGGCCAGTCACACGAGTGCGAGACCATGGATCTCGTTCTCGACTGACGGACAGAACCAACCGAGTTAGAGACAAGCTGCTCGGAGAGCTGGAGATCAGATCGCGCCGAGTGCGTTCTGAACAACAACAGCGACGACGTATCTGCGCCACCAACATCACCATGCTCTCTCACACACACGCATCGCTGCATATCTCCACCCGAACGCGTCTCCTCAATCGCGCTCGCTCTCACGCTCAAGCGACACTCAAACGACACTCAAACGACACTCGAAGCAAGTCGCTTGAAGTCACTCGTTGACGGGTGGTGTGGCAGGTGCGGCGCTCTATTCGCGCTGCACTTTGCTCGCGATCGAGCCAATCAGCGCGTGCGCAGGCGCGTTCCCGTTACTTCGGCGCGCCAGACGAGCCATGTGTATGGCGGCTCACGTGCACTTGATGCGCCACTGTTTGCAGCAGCGCGACGCTCTGCGGAAAGAACACCCGATGCCTGGTCTTGCGCGCGCGCTGCTTGCCACTCGAACCACTCGAACCTCGAAGCGCTCGAAGCGCCTTTGACGCAAGCAAGCGCCTTGCTTGACGCTGCGACTCTATGTCGGTCGGTCTTCTTCGGTCTGTGTCGCTGCTGAGGCTCTCTGCTTTCGATATTTGCCGGCGCCGCCGCCTCGCATCCACTCCATTCTGCAATCTGCATCCTCGAGCGCAAGGCACCACCACCACTTCAGCCTCTCCAGCCTCTCCAGCAGTGCCACTACCACACAGACAAGCGCTACTATGAAGAACGGCTCCAAGGACGGCGACGTCCAGAACATCCCGCTCACGCCGCGCGAAGGCGGCGACTATGCGGACGGCAATACCGCGGCTGCGCGCACCCAGAAGCGCGCGCGCACGATCCACATCGGCGTCGCGGTCTTCTTCCTCATCAACATCATCGTGCTCTACGTGCTCCACTTTGCGGACCGCGGCGACTCGGTGAGCACCGACGCTGGCAGCGCGATCGCTGGCGAGTTCTCGACCTCGAGCCTTACGAGCGGCTCGACGGTCGCAGCAACGTCGTCCGTCTCGGTGACCAAGGGCCACGCCGTGAGCTTTGCCACGGACGGCAAGCTCGTCAAGGGCGCCGGCACGACCGCGTACCTCGCGGCCGCGACGCTCCCTGCGAACCAAAAGTCGATCCAGTACGTGCACTTTGCAAAGATCGGCACGTCCAAGACGGCGTACAACACGAACCTCATGTCGTACCAGCAAGGCGCGGCGCCGAGCCTCGAGAGCGTCGTCACGACGATCTCGAAGACGGCGGACAAGAAGGAACTCACGATCGCGGCGTCGGACGCAAAGAACGTGATCAAGGGCTCGACGATCAAGGGCCTCACGACGCTCTCGGACAAGGCCGCTGTCGCCGTGACGTCGACGAGCAGCGCCGATGGCATGTCGACGACTGTCGACGTGTACCCGATCGCGATCGCAGACAACAAGGTGACGCTCGGCGAGAAGACGTTCGCTGTGAACAACTCGGCGACGAACTTTGTCGCGCGCGTGTCGGCCACGAGCTTCGCGATTGCGTACTACGAGCCGTACTCGGCCACGGACGCGTACTACCAGCGCGTGAAGGTCGGCTCGGTCGTCGACGGCAAGGTCGCGTTCTCGGACAGCCTCGTGTTTGGCAAGCCAAATGGGCTCAAGTCGACGACGATTGGTCACCCGCAGCCAGTGTTCAACACGAGCGACCGGTTCACGGTCCCATGGTTCGTCGACTCGTTCAGCGCGACGAAGAACAACCGCACGATCGAAGGCGCCGTCGGTCTCTGCCTCACCACTGCGAGCTACAACGCCGAGACGAAGAACCTCACGAGCCTCGGCGACGTGTGCAACACGGATGTCCAGCCAGCGTACTTTATCGACTCGACGCAGCTGAGCGAGACTGTGCTCGCGCTCATCTTCTTTGACCGCGCCAACAACTTTGCGCTGACGGTCGCGTTGGTCGAGTTCTCGGCGATCACGGGCGTCCCGACGTTCCGCAGCTCGTACGTGATCACGGAAGCCTCGGGCGCGTACGACTTTGGTTCGGCGTACGGCTTTTACCCGCAGCCGGCGATCCAGGCGCTCGGGAACGGCCGCGTCGCCGTGAGCTTCTTGAACCCGTCGAACTCGGGCAAGCCGAGCATCAAGGTGCTCAAGTACGCGAGCGACCTGTCGATGAACGAAGCATCGCCCGTGCTTCCGATCTCGAACAAGGACTTCTCGGTCGCGACCGCGAACCCAAAGGCGTTCGGTGGCATTGTCCTCGACATGTTGCCGCTTGAGACGGGCTTCATTGTCGGCTACGCGGGTCTCTGGGCCGGCACGCAGCACCAGCGCGTGGCGCTCGTCGAGTCGTTCGGCAAGCCAGTCGGTGTGGTCTCGAAGACCGACGGCTCGGACATCTCGGTCGCGACGTCGGGTACGGTCGAAGTGTCGTCGAGCCTCACGTCGGGCTCGACTTACTACGCGTCGACGGACGGTACGCTGTACGCGCCGTCGAGCACGACGAGCGACGACTACGTGCTCGTGAACGACAACAACGTCGTGATCTCCAAGGACGCGCGCGTGGGTGTTGCTGTGAGCAGCAAGAAGCTCTTTGTCACGGCGCAGCTCAACTAAGCCGTCGTCGTCTTCGGTCGGTTGTTCCATCAAGCGTACGCCTTGTGGCGTCTGTGCCGCGATGGTCTGCGTCTCTACGTGTCATGTGAAGCGCACGCATCCAGTGCTAGGAGGACAGTACGTGAGTAAGTGAGCGACCCACTGGAAGGTGCTGCTTGCGTGCCAAGTACATACACACACGTTTCCCTTTATCTGTCGCGTTGCCTTGCTATCAGTTTGTATCTGGTCGAGTGATGGTAGTGATGAGGGTGAGCAGCTCACAGAGATGGCTGCACTCGCGTGTCTGATTCGAAGCACGATTGACGTGACCAGAGGTGCACGCTCATGAGTTTGCGGTGCTGACGCAGGACGCGGTCGTACGTGTACGTGACGGACGGATCGTGGGAGCACCGGGCGCTCCAAGGTGCACGTGATGGACAGATCATGCGCGCCGAGGCACGTTCCTACGACGTCTGCGATTCGCTAATATGTCGCGAGCCGGTTTGTGCACGTGTAGAGGAAATCGACCACAAGCTCGCATGGCAGAGTCTGAGAGCGACCGTCGTAGACGACGTCTCTGTTGACAATGCAAGGCCAATGCGTCTACACGACGCTCCAACATGTACACCAACCGAGCGATGAGCAACTCGAGGACGAACGTTTGCATTTGATAAATAGATTCATAATCGCTTCTCTCTCAACGCTGTCAACGCATTGGCTCTTGACTGTAGACTCTCGTGTGTTTGCTCACGGACGTGCCAGACTGTCGGTCGACTCACCCAAACGTGTTCTCAAACGCGTCGAGCATCCCGCGCGCCTTGTGCTTCTTCTTCACGATCTGTCCGACGCCTGCGTCGACAAAGTTCTTGCATCGCAGCGCACGCAATGGCACATCAACGCGATGGCCCTGTGCACTATTGAGCTCACAGAGCATCTGGTACATATACGACTTTTGCGCACGCGACGCAGTGCCGACGAGCCGAGCGCTCTCAGCGTACAGGAACAGCGGGTTCGTCGCAGTCGTGACTGCAAAGTCGCTCTCGCCGCGTGTGTGGAAGCGCAAGATGAGCTCAAACGGCGTCGCGCAGCCGGTGCGGAGCTTTGTCATCGTTGTTGCAGTCGGTGGCTGTTGCAAACCAGCGGTAAACACATTGGAGTGAGTTGGTGTGCCACGACTTTTGTTGCATGCAGTACTCATCGACTCACAGAAAGTATGAGCACGAACAACGTACCGCCATGAAGAACCCGAGCAGCAGTCCGTCTTGCTGCATCACAAACATATAGCGGCACTCGAAGACGTCGAGGAGGCCACGCACGCGCGTCGCAGTGCTCCGAGCGCACGTCACGAGCGTCGGTGACCACTGGAGGTACAGCGAGCGGTTCCAGAGCTCGATCTGGACATCGACGACACGGCCAAACACGAGCGACATGCGCGAGAAGCCGGGCTGGAGCGCAGGCAAGCGCGCGTGGCACGCAGATGTCGGCTCGCTCTTCTCGGCCATCATCTGCAAACCGCTCGTGTTGACTTCTTGTCGTGCACTTGGAGGCGGCGGCATGCACACAAAGTGCTGCAGCACGTACAGCTCGGCGCGCGTCGAGATTTTGGCGCACACCGCTGCGAGCTTCTGGAAGAGACTTTGCGTCATCTTGCTGCGCGGGATGTAGTCGTAGAAGAGGAACTGCAGCGGCCCAAAATGGAACCCGAGCGCGAGCACTGCGTACGCAAAGTACCAGATCATCACGAGCAGCGAGCACGTGTAGTACGCCGAGCCATGGAACGTGTAGTCGATCTGCCATAGCGCAAGCAGAGAAGCCATGTGTGGTCAGCGCTCGTTGGTTCATACAGATAGTGAGCAGCAATGTGCAATGATATGATCACGTACGAGTTTGATCTTCATAAAGCAGTAGAGCACGCCAATGAGCAGACGCGAGGCTGGTGAGAGGAACGTGACGCGGCAGCCGCGGAGGCAGTGTTGTGTGATGCGGTAGCCGACGTACGTCGAGAGCGACTCGGTCAGGAGGAAGTAGAATGCAAAGAGCTCGTAGTCGAATGCGCGCGAGAGGTCGCGTGGCGAGCGCAAGCGGTCGTCTGGCGGGCCGTACAAGTGCTGCAGTGGCCACTGCGAGTCGTAGATCGGCGGCGCGTGGAACGCCGGACCGCGGCGGTAGAGCGGCTGCATGCTGTCGTTGTGGTCGTGCTGTAGCAGTAGCAGCAGTAGTTACGTGTGGTAGTGCTGGTGGTGGTGCCGAGTGCCTGGTGGTGGCGAGTGGCGCCGTGCGCGGATATCGCTGGTGCTGTTGCGCTGTGCTGTGCGTGTTCGGTCTTGTGGGTTTGTTCGGAACTGTATAAATACCGGGCTGATCTTTTGGCTGGACACATTGTTCTTGGCGCGAACAGGCGTGAGACACGCCATCGCAAGACATTTCGAGTGTCATCGCTCGATGCTTTCAATACAAACTTCAAGTGCCAGCGTCGCGACTTGAGTGTGCGCTTCGAGGACAGTTGCTGACGAAATTCTCTTGTTTTGAAGCATTCGAACTGCAAGCAAACAGAAGCTCGACTTCCTCAGCACATGATCGAAGTGTGGTCGGCGCACTGATAGTTTGGAGCTTGTACAGTGCACACGCACTGAAATGTGCATTGTGCAGCGTAAGGCGTAAGACAGCAGCAGTGCTTCTAGAAGAGCTCGAACATGCACACATACAATGCACACATGCGCGAGTAAAGCGCGCAAGTGAAATGCGCACACGATTCGTCTTGCTTCGACCTCGTGGCGTCGATTCAGAGGCGCAATCTAGCTCGCGTTTGACATGTGACAGAGTCACGTTCTGACTTGGATACACTATAAGTGTGTATTTCGTGTAGACCACACAAATCAGGTACACAATATTTGTGTATATAGTGTACACCACACAAAACCCGTTCAAAAATATTCTAATATATAATAGTTGGCACACTTTTCGGCTCGAGATCCTGTATTCATACAGTGTGCGTCAAAAAATTAGGGACAGGGTAAAAAATCAGAAATCAGTCGATTTTTTCTTCGAAAATGCATTTGCGAGCGTGATTTTTTGCGAGATAGAGCGTATTGCGCTCTATTTGGTGATAAAATTTGAGCTTGATACAAGCAA
>JAASFN010000038.1:0-61025 GCA_023333795.1 Globisporangium rhizosaccharum
ACGAGATGATCGGGTTGGAGGATAGTGTGAGAGAGTCAAAGCAAGATTTAGTGTGGGAAGTACTTGAGTTCCAATACAACGTAAACAAACCCACATGACAGTATTAACATTGACTTTGCACGTGGAGAAGACCCAACAAGCGGTAATTGCAGGTACCATTCACCATCACTATTCAGCACCAAACGCAAACACGCACAGCACTGATCGTCACCCATATTTGCGGCGATCAAAAAGCAACACATTGATTATGGACACTGTCTGGCCGTCAACTTTGTACTAATTCCAGACCATAGCGGATGTGTGGTTCCTAATTCGCTTAAAGAACGTGAAGGAGAGTATCAAAGGATGCACACCTTCACATCAAAGGCGTTCGGTGGTCCCATGAGGTCGATCGTAAAGCTATCTCTCTTTCTTTGTGATGTTCTTTACGGTACTTGATGTGACGGGGTCGCGCAGCACCTTGCGCTATGGAAAGGTGCACACTCGGTGTGCTGTCACGTGTGGCTTACTTGGATGTTGTGAAGACAACGAGGACAGATTCAAACTGACTGTATTTGTGGCTATTGTCCTCCAATCATGCATGTCTTAGTATGTCCTATTCTATAATATAGCTTACAAGAGTGCCGTGAGGCACTCGCGACTCATTAAAGAATGAGTCGCTGCCGTGCGTCCGACGTGACGACGACTCTGTTTGGTGTGCCACAGACCACAACAGGCATTGTGCATTTGGCCCCGTTACACTTGACTACAACACAATGAACTTTGTCCCGACGTTTTGATGTGAACGTTGAAACCGTCTGTGTCTCTCTGCAATAAGTAATACTCACACAAGCGATAAGTAGATGGACAGTAGTAGTAGTGGACGTTGTCGCATTCATCTCTCAGCATCTTCCAGATGGATGGACTTGACAACACTAAATCTTGAAATGTCGATATCACTAAATATACAAAACATAGTTTTATATATTTATATATTTTACATTTTTTCGATTTTTTATTTGTGTTGTGCGGAGGAAGCGATTCGTACTTATGAGGCGTTTCACAGTGCTGCTCCTATTTGGCTCGCTGCTCGTTCATCCTCTCGCACACAAACGCGAACAGCAAAGCAGCAGGTCGACGACCGACAGCCAAGCAGCAGCAGCGCCTCTCTCCGTACGTCCGTGTGTCTGTGCGCACTCCTCCACGCACACGTGCACGACGCTCTTGATCGAGCTGTTTGCACATTCGCAAGGGGACCAAACAACGCAGCAGTTTTACCAGCACGCATCTACAGCCGCAACAGCAGCAGTAGGAGCAACACCAACAGCGCAAGAGAAGCCGCGGGAGAACACGCGTGCGACGAGAAGAGGATCGCAAAAGGGAGTGCGCAGCGATGATCGATCCGTCGAAAGACAAGTTTGCCTACTTTAAGGACAACATCCAGACAGCGGAGGACAAGGTGCGGCGACTGCTCGTGGCGAGTGCGCCTTCGTGTGTGTGTGACTGCGAGAGAGTTGGGGCTACTGCATGGCTTTGGCCATAGCACTCTTGCATACTAAGTTGGTTGGATCTGCTGCTGCTGCCTCTGTCACACTACTAGGACTTTGATGCGAGCCAGTACTACTACCACCGCGACGACTTCTCTGGCAAAGGACTCGGTGCGAGCGGCGGAGGCGTCGCGAACACGGGGCACATGGGGCTCTCGGCGTTCCACGCAATGGGCTCTGGACTCTCGAACGCACTCGATGCCGACGGCTCAGGTGCGTCCTTGTGCGCATTGCTACTGTAGCTGCGATCATGCCTGCCTGTCTGTCTGACTGACTGATGGATGTGTTGTTCGCTCGCTAGACGGCGCACCAGGGCAGCACGGCGTCTTCTCGGGTTTCAACAGCTCGGGCATGATGGGCGGCTCCAACTCGGTACGTCTGGCCACGCACTTGTGTCTATGGATCACACAGCAGACTCAGCTAACCAGCGCCTCTGTGTAACCATGTGCAGTTCCTGAGCGCGTCTGTCGGTCGCGGCTCGCTCGGTGGTGGTCTCCCAGTCTCGCACGAGCTCCACCGCATGAACTCGGGCGACCACTTGGCCGCCGTTGTGAAAGGTGCGTCCCGTGTGTCTTAGAGCCAAGGCGCTCTCGCCTCTGCGCTAACGTGTGCCGCGATCCTCTAGGACGTGCGATGCACTCGCAAGTGGAGAACAAGACGCCCGACATGTCGGAGTTCCCAGCGCTCGGCTCGAGGTTCGCGCGACTGTCTGTTGCTTGCTGCACCAGTGTCCTGCCGTCAGGACTGACCGAGTGCTATCATATGTATCTCTCTATGTGTCTATGTGTTTGTATGTTTGTATCAGAATGAACTCGCTCAACTTGGACGCAGAGAGTGAGGCGCGCGCTCGTGCACCGCCGTCGGAGTTTGTGATCCAGAAAGAGGACTTCCCAGCGCTCTCGACGTTTGGACCAAGCTCGGGCGACAAGAGCGCGATCCAAGAGCACGAGCTCAAGCGCCACTCGAGCTTCACGTCGTCTGCGTCGGACGGCATGGCGCCGCAGCGGTCGGGTCCGCAAACTGGGAACAACACGTCGATCGGGAGTCGCGCAGGCGGTGGCATTGTCGGCTTTGCAGCGGCGAGTGGCAGTGGCAGCAACAGTGTGAGTCTCTCGGGCGGTGCTGCATTCAGCCACTTTCACGGCGCGCGACCGCCGCCGCCGCCTGCAGCACCGAGCAACGGCCAGCTCGACCCGAGCAACAAGTTTGGGCTCCTCGGCATGCTCCACACGGTCATTCGTCCGACCACTGACGCGAAGAAGAGTCTCGCGATGGGCTGCGACCTCACGTCGCTCGGACTGAATCTCAACTCGGCCGAGTACGTACCACACCTTGCATACACTGTACGTGGATGGATGGGACTGGCTAACTCTGTCTCTCTCTATCTGATTGTATGCGCTCTTGGATCCGACCAGACCGCTGCATCCGACGTTTGCGTCGCCGTGGGCAGAGGGCTCGCTCTCGAAGGAGCCGCAGTTCGCGTTACCCCTCTGCTATTATAATCAACCGCCGGTCCTCAAGACGACGCATTTATCGAAATTCCACCTAGAGACGCTCTTTTACATATTCTACGCGATGCCGAAGGACGTGCTCCAAGCCTACGCCGCGCAAGAGCTCTACGGACGCGACTGGCGCTACCACGTCGAGCTCAAGATCTGGCTCAAGCGCGCAACGCCAGCAGACACGGCGCTGTTAGCAGCAACGAGCAACAACAATGCGCCAGTGTCGTCGCTCGCGTCGTCGTCGACGTCGCCAGGCTCTGGCAGCATCGGTGCAAGCGTCGGGTCAATCGGCAGTGCGCTTGCGTCGAGTGCCTCCGCTGGCAGCATTGGGAGCAGCAGCAGCAACGCGGCGTCGCTCGGACCGCAGTTCCTCTACTTTGACACGGCAACATGGGAGCGCCGCGTCTTTACGGGCAACATCCACGCCGTCAGCACGGGACTCATGAGCGAAGAGGAGATCCGAGTCAAGTACACCGGCAGTTCGTAATCCCCACACCCACACCCCACGCATCGTGGAGCGTCGTCTAGTGCGAGCGCGTGCGCTCTGTTCTTTTGTTCTTTTGTTCTTTTGTTCTTTTGCCACTCGCTTGCTCTACTGCGTCGTTGGGCTCTGGTACGACTGACACGTTCAGCAGCAGCTCATTGTTCATTCAGTTCATTCATTCATTCATTCATGGTAGTTCAGGTTCTTCGTCTTAAGTGTGGACGGTGTACTTGGTCCGTCCTGATCGTCGTCAATGTCGTCTCTAGTGTAAACAGTAGTAGTAGTAGTAGTGAGTGCGGTGGTGATGGTGTAGGTGTCGTAGTCGTGGTGGTGGTGGAGTGGTGCGTCTAGTGGAGGAAGTTGTCGAGGTCGTGGAGGCCTGGAGGTCTGGAGAGAGGACTCACTGCTGCTGCTGCTTTGAGGCGCTGTCAACGAGGCACTTGCCGCCAACTGCGAGCTCCAAGTGCCGAATGCGCGCGTCTTTCTCTTGAATCTGCTCTGTGAGCATCTCCGTCTCGGTCTGTCGAGTCCGATGATCGTCACGACACACAGCCAGACGACAGTCAGCACAGTGTCCTTCTGGGACTCATGATAGGACAGAGAGCTAAACGTACGCGCAGCTGGCGCACTTGAGACGTCAGGAGCGCGACGTTAGCGTTCAAGCGCTTCTTTGTAGCAGTGTGGCGCTCCTACACGACAAACACACCACAAGTCCATACGATCAGCACCACCACACCACACATGCGAGTCAATGGTCCCAGTCCGAAGACAGTGAACGCACCTGGAGCGCAAAGATCTTGGCGTTTGTCTCGACGCGCAGTTGTCGCTCCTTTCGCTCGTGCGCGAGCTTCTCGCTCTGGAGCTGCGTCCGCAAGATCCTACAGACACGCAAGAGACCATTACAGTGCCCAGTGCGTCGGTCAGTACACTCTTTCAGTTCCTTCACAGTCCAACGCTGTCGAGCGTACGTACTCAGTCTCAGCGTGAGCGTCCGTGACGAGCACGTGCATGCGCGCGCGGAGCTTCGCGAGCTGCTTCTTCATGCGCGCTTCGGTCCACTTGGCTTGGCTCTCGTCCTTTGCCGCCGCTTTGCTCAGGAGCGACGCCGTAAGTGGTCCCGGCGAGAGCGCCAACGCTTTCACGGCGTCTTCACTGAGACCATGCGACGTCTGGTTGTTATCGTCCGACTCGGACGTGGCGCCAACGTCACTCGCTCGCGACGACTTGCGCGAGAGCGAGCGCTCGTCACTCGACTTGGACGAGTGGCGCGACAGCTCGTCGCTCGACTTGGACGACCGCCGCGAGAGCGCGAGTGCAAGCTCGTCACCTGACTTGGATGATCGCCGAGTGAGTCCGACGCGCGGTGCGTGCTTGGACGCTGAGCGGCTCTTGGCGCGCATGGCGTTTGGCGACCGCATCTGCACGAGGCGCCGCTCTTGCGCCTTCTGCTGCTCGGGGAAGTCGCGCCGGATGAGTCCTTGGAGCTCGACGATCTTCTACTCAAGACAGCAGCAGAGGCAGCAGTAGGACAGAGAGGCACGTGAGTCATCCATTCATCCATCTAGGCAGAGAGAGAGAGAGAGAGCGCCATGGCCATGACGGACAGACGTACCTCTTGCATGCGCTTCTGGTCGACAATGCGGCGCATCTGCTCGTACTCGAGGTGCTTGCGCAGCAGCGCGTTCTGCTCGCGGAGCTTCGAGACTTCGTCCTGCGGCTCGGCTTCAGCTTCTGACTGGTGGCACTGGTGCTGCAGCTGGTCGTGGTGCTGATCGGTCAGGTCGAGCGCTTTTGCATTGAAGAAGCGCGGCTGGGGCTGTGACTGGACGTGGCACGACGCAGGCTCGAGCGACGGTATTGGCGTGTGATACGCGGACGTTGCGATCGCACTCGGGTGCGTCTGGATGCTCTTGCGTGCAAACGCGCGCGGCCACGACAGCGGCGCGTCTGTGACTCGGTGCGGCGACTCGACGGTCTGTGGGCGACTCGCACGCGCATCAGGGTCGAGCTGGAGCCGTGACGCGACTGCGACGTGCAGAGGCGACGTGGTCGGCACGCTGTCGGTCGCGGCGGCAAAGAGCCGAGCGAGTGCAGAGCGCCGGTCGGCGTCCTGCTGCGTCGTCGCTGTTGTTGCTGGTGTGTGGTTGGGCTTGACAGGACTCGCGAGTGGTTCACGCGCGCTCTTGGTGGTCGTGTCCGTCATGGCAGCAGCAGCTGCGGCTGCGGTCGCTGGCGATGGCGGTGGTGCGGTCGAGGCGCGCAGCGTGACAGCCCACTGCTCGCGCTGGAGACTCGTGCGCGTTGTCGGATCCATCCAGTCAGTCAGTAGGACGGAGTGATCGAGTGATTGAGTGATTGAGTGCAGCAGTGCTTGGTCACGCTGCGTGTGTACGTGCGTGCGTGCGAGCAATCTTCCGCCCTCGAGACGGCGTGCGTGCGTTCGGTCTTTCTTCTTCTTCTTCTTCTGTGCGGCTGTAGTGGTGTGTATGGGAAGGACCACTTGGTGTGTCGTTCAGCAGCAGCAGCTCCGTTGAGCAGCTCCTTTGAGCGTCTTGGCGCAGCTCTGCGAGTGCGAGTGCCAGCAACCAGCCAGTTGAACGCCGTCGCTCGCTCGAGAGAGAGAGAGAGGATGCGCGCGCGCCGAGCCGAGCCGAGCCGAGCCGAGCAAGGAAATGGAAGTGCAAGCAGCAGCAGAAGGAATGTGCGAGTGTCTATCAAGCGAACGTCGGTCGGTCGCTCTGTCTGCCTCTGTGTGTGTCTGCCTGCCTGCCTTTGCCAAAGTGTCGGCGCGCCATCCACATCAACGAGTCTCCAGTCTCCAGTCTCCAGTCTCAAGTCGGTTGTTGCGGCTTCTCTCTGCAGCCCGCCGCTGGCTCTTCTGTGGCGCTGACTCCCTGTTTCGTTGGTTGAAAGCAAACGGCGCTTTTGCCAGGTCAGGTCAGCAGCAGCAGTCGGAGCAGCACTCGCTCGATATGCGAAATGCACATGCCCATGCAAGTGAGAGCAGGAGCAGGAGCGCGTTCTCTCTCGCTTGCTTGCTTGCTTGGTGGTGTTGTAGTGGTGGCTGCGCTTTAGGCGAGCAACAGATGCAGCGACGGAAGACAGGCTCGCGATTGATCGTTCCAACACACCAAGTGCTGTCGTTTTGGCCTTTGTCTCGCGGTGGCGAAGAAGCACCCGACGCCGCCGCCGACGACGACCACGCGACGACGACAGCAACACCAGCGCAGTCGAAGCCACATCATCTGCAGTGTAAAAAGACCGACCCGATCTCTCTCGACCGGAGATACGCTGCGACTGAGCTCATGAGTGAGCGCACTGTTCACTCCTCGTCACGACACCACCAACAACAACAGCAACGACGACACCACCATCCGAGCAATGCGCGATCCAGACCGAGCAATCTCACAACAAAGCTCGCGATCTCACAGCCAGACAATTGAAGTCCGTCTTGATCTATTTCGTTTGACAGGGTTGGTGTGTGCCACATCCTCTCTCGAATTGTCAAGGGTATTGATGTTCACAGACACACCGCCAAATAGCATACACTGTGGGTTCAAACCCTCTCTACTCGACATCGAGCATGAGGCAGGCGAACTCGAACTCGACACTAAACGACGAAAAACGAACCGCCGAACTCGCGCGACGACCTCATGGAGCTCCGAAGCAGCAGCAATAGTGCGAGCGCAGACACGGCGCAACTCAAGAAGCGCAGCTCGCTCACATCATCAGCGCCGAGCACGCGAAAGCGCTCGAGCGCTGACGACTTGCCGAGCGACAGCCACCGTCTCCAGACGCCAAACGACTAC
Organism: Globisporangium rhizosaccharum; assembly: GCA_023333795.1. NCBI lineage: Eukaryota > Oomycota > Peronosporomycetes > Pythiales > Pythiaceae > Globisporangium > Globisporangium rhizosaccharum. The sequence goes on from JAASFN010000038.1 coordinate 7,322, forward strand.
GACGGCGACAGTGCGAGCTCGGACGACACATCTGCGTCGTCGCCTGCATTCGCATCGATCAACGCAGCGCACGACGCGCTCCCGCGGATACACATCCACAGCATCCATGACAACGACGCAGTCGTGCTCCGCAACGACACGGCATGGACGAGCAGCAGCAACGACACGAACGCGAACGACAATGCAGGGAATGCGCCGATCTGGACGCACTTGTTTGGGTGCGTGCGGCGGTGTCTCTCAGCGAGCTCGCAGCCCGGCTTCTTCGACATGAACGACCCCGCGCGGCGCAAGCACACAGGTGTGAACCACTTGCCGTATCGCTACCGGTCGCTGCTGCTGCTGTCGTCGGATGATGATGATGACGATGGCGACAGCAGCAGCACCGGGTCTGCGTTTGATGTGGTGCTAGGACTTGACCGCGCCGACGACGACAACGCTGCTGGTGGTGCTGACCGTGCCTCGTCGTCTCCGTTCCTAGACAAAGAGCACATGACGGAGCTCACCGTGTCGATGCTCGAGAGCACGTGGGTCTTCCTCCTAGTCGTCGGTGTCCTCGCGTCGACCGTCGCGTGGAGCGTCGACTGGTGCGTCCTGCGCGTACAGGCGCTGCGAGGCGACTTTGCTGCGCTCGGCGGCGCGTGGGTGCCCGAGTACTTGCTCTACACGGCGTACCGCGTCTTCATCCTCGTGCTCGGCGTCACGTGCACGTTCTTCGTCTGTCCAAACGCTGCGGGCTCTGGGATCCCCGAGATGCGGAGCATCCTCGGTGGCTTCCCGTTCCCAAACTACCTCTCAAAGCGCACGCTCGTGGCCAAGTGCTTTGGTCTGATCTTTGCGCTCGGGAGCGGCTTGTCGATCGGGAAAGAGGGACCGTTCGTGCACTTGAGCTGCATCATTGCGCACCAGCTCCTGCGCGTGCCGCTCTTTGAGCAGATCCGCCGGTCGCAGGACCTCACGCACCACGTCCTCGCTGCTGCCTGTGCAGTCGGCGTGACTGCGACGTTTGGGACACCGATCGGCGGCGTGCTCTTTAGTATCGAAGTCACCACGACGTACTACGTCACGAGCAACTACTGGCGCGCGTTCTTCTCATCGGTACGTAGTGCGCTCAGTACCGTGGTAGGTCTTTGTATCTCTCACAAGCCTATCTGTGGCTCTGGCTCTGCCTGTCGTCGTCCATGTGACTAGGTCGTCGCAGTCGTGGTCTTCCGCATGCTCAACAGCCTCCTCACGGGCAACAGCGGCTCGCTCTTCACGACAGACTTTGAGGTCCTGCCGTACAAGTCGTACGAGATCTCGCTCTTCCTCATCCTCGCAGCGCTCTGCGGCGTCCTCGGCGCGGTCTTTGTCAAGACGTACCGCGTGATCACGCAGCTGAAAGCGCGCATGATGGAGACGCACGTGTTCACGCGCTGGCCCGCAGCGCGTGCATTTGCGCCGTTTGTCTATGCCGCGTTCGTCGCACTCGTGTTTGCGCTCGTGGAGTTCCCAGTCGGCCACTTCATGCAGCTCTCGCAGCGCCAGCTTATTGACGACATGTTCTCGACTGGGAACCTCACGAGCGCCGATACGACGCATCTCGGTACGTCGATTAGCGTCTTGTGATTGGCTGCACGAGCGTCTTACTGACTCACTCTGACTGACTCAGTGAGAGAGAGTCAGTGCAGTGAGTCAGCACAACGCTGAGTCAGAATCCAGGACCTGCACGTCTCACATTGCACTCGTATCACGACTGTGTCTACTGCTACAGAACAAGACTTTGGGCAGCTCTGGACATCGCCGTCGCTCGCGCTCAACCTCTTTGCGTACATCTGCGTGCGGTTCTTCTCGACAGCGATCAGTGCGACTGTGATGGTCCCGAGCGGCATTGTCACGCCAGTGTTTGCAGTCGGCGCGGCGATCGGACGGCTCTTTGGCGAGATGATTGTGTTCTTTGGCGGCGGGAACGAGCTCGCAGGTGGCTACGCGGTCGTCGGCGCTGCGTCACTGACTGCGGGCGTGACAGGCACGATCAGCATTGCTGTGATTGTGTTTGAGCTCACAAGTCAGCTCAGCTACATGGTGCCCGTGCTGCTGTCAGTGCTCGTCGGCCGCGCGATCGCTGCGTTCTTCTCGCTCGACATGTACGACACGATCAGTCGCGAGAAGAACTTGCCGCAGTGGCCCGACCTCACAAAGCAAAAGTCGTACGGTCTCGTGGCGAGCGACCTCATGCGCGGCGTCCCCGCGTACTGGGTCCTGCGCCACCAGACGCTCGCGTCACTCAAGCAGCTGCTGCTCGACACACCAAAGGACATCACGCTGTTCCCAGTCGTCGACGACGAGCGCACGATGGTGTACCTCGGTGCCGCCGATCGCGAAGAGCTCGAGTCGGTCGTCGAAGTGTGGGAGCTGAGTCTCAGTGGCTCTGCTAGCAGCAGTGGTGCAAAGGCGAGTGCGTTCCCAGCCAAGCGCAGCGACCGCGACGGGAGCGACAGTGACGCGATCACGCCGCGGTCGCGCCACATCGCAATGACGAATGAGCTTGCACTCGGCGGGCTCTCGCGCGCACAAGCTGCTGCGTTTGCGCATCCTGGCTCGAGTGACTCGGAGCCAGTCGACCTCGTGCGCCTCGAGCTCTTGAACCTCGACGCTGGCAAGTTCCACGTCCATCGCGACACGTTTGCGAGCCAAGTGATTCTGCTCATCTCAGTGCACAAAGCACCAGAGCTCTTCGTGACGGCGCGCGGGAAGCTCCTCGGCGTCATTCACGCCTCCGACTTGCTTGCGCGCTCGCGGCGGTTCATGCTCTAGGCAGTTGACACGGTCAAAGGCGCTACAGTAGCTCATCCGCAGCTCTAAGACGATGATCCACAGTGTTGCGCCTCAGAGTGTACTGGCCAGCGTCCTAGACTCTGTCCTCATGGCTCTCGACAGTGAGCCCATTGACCACGCTCTCACACTCACTAGATCACAAGGACAGTCACTTGACGCGTCGTCTCGACAGAGCTGGCGCTGGCCGACTCGAGCCATACGCACGCGCAGTCGCTGCCTTGGCTCTCGCTTTCGTCGCTGGCTTCTTTGTTGCTGCACCACTGACACTGTGGAGCTCGCGCGCTCGCATCGCTGCGGTGTAGAACGCATTGGACGCGCGCACACGGGCGTCGTCGCCGCTCTCGAGCGCAGTCGAGAGCTTCGTTGCCGTGCGGAACCGCCGCGCTTCTTCGAGATGCTGCTGCTCGCGCACGAGCGCTGCGACGTGGTGCTCGCGCTCGCGCCGCATCTCGCGAATCATCTGCTCGGACGCCAAGCGATGCGCCTTCTCGACGAGCTCGCGCTCGTGGACTTCGCGATGCGTCTGCTCCTTCACGAGCTCGATCTGGTTCGCATAGCTACAGGCACACACACAGGCGAGCGAGCGAGGGACACGTGGTGAGCCACCGCTACAGATAGAGAGATAGAGACAAATAGAGAAGACAAGTAGAAGGAGGAGGACGTACAATGTCTCCATTGCGCTCTCGCGCGCGGCATGGTCTTTCTGGATCTGCTTGAGCACCGACACAGTCGCTCGGTGCTCGTCCCGGAGCTTTGCTTTCTCGAGCGCCAGGACGTGCGCGAGCGTCTCGCGCAGCTGCTTCTCCTCTTCGTGGCGCGACTCGAGACCGATCGCAATGCGCTGCAAGCGAATGTCTTGCTGGAACCGCCGCGCGCGGATCTACAGCCAGTGAGAGAGAGTGAGCGTCTCGCAGTCGCATGCACACGAGACAGCAGCAGCAGGCGACAGTGCGTACCTTCTCAACGTTTGCACTATGTTCGCCGACTTTGTACGCGCGCTCCATGTGCTGGCGCTGGCAGAACTCGCGCTAGAGCAGCAGGCAAAGAGAGAGAGAGCAAGCACATGTGAGTGTGAGCGTCAGGAGGCAAGGAAAGACAGAGCGGTGGACAGGAGGACGCACTTGGCGCAGCGCCTGGAGATGGTCTTTCAGGTAAAGCTTGTAGCGCAGGAACTCGGCTTGTGCCTTTGACGCGAGCTTGGGCAGGAGCGGATAGAGCGACGTTGCGGACTCACGCGTTGGCTTTAGTTCGTTCGAGCGAGGCACTGCGGAGGATGCGTCGTTCTGCGGGTCTCCACTCGCAATGGCAACTGGGTCCTCTGCCTCAGCGTCGTCCGCTTGGTTCTTGCTCTTCTGTCGTGCTGTTGCTGCTGCCATAGTCCCAGTCGATACGTGAGGGTCCTGGATCATCATCACAGACGCTCCAGGTCCTGCGGTGCCTCTGCTGCTACTAGGACGGCGCCCATGGCTCGTGGTCTTGAGACTGCGGTCGTGGTGATTGGACTTGAGACCATTGTCGTCGTCGTAGGCGTTCGAAGGCGACAGCGCGTTTGGCGGTGGGACGTTCTGCAGATCAACGCCGACGTGATTGCTCGAGAAGTCGCGCGTGTCGTCGCCGTCGTCTTCGATGAAGTGGACGCTCTCGTCGCTCCGACTGCCGCTCGAGACTGACGAGACGCCGCCAAAGTACATCGGCTCGTGGTCGTCGCCATTCTCTTCATGACCGTCCTCTTCATCGCCATCACGGTCCCTCTCGCTCTCGCTGTGGCGAGCACTTGGACGCGACGACTGCGCAGTCGCCACTGGCACGAAGCGTCCGTACTTTTGCGTCGCCAGTAGGTTCGGATCGCTCGCAACGGCGACTGGCACCAAGCGACTGTGGCGCTTGCTCGTACTACGTGCGCTAAGCGCCTTGGTCCGAACGCTCTTGCTCGCTGGTCGTTGCGATGGCGCGTCCTGCGCGTCGACTGGCGACTGCGTGAGGCGTCTGGATCGTTTCTTCGCTGCGACTGCGTCAGTGGCGTCACTGCCTTTCGCTTGATTGCTGCTGCTAATGTTGTTGCGAGCGCTCGTCAGGCGTCTGGCTGGTGCTGGTGCGACTGCAGTCGCGACTGTGCGTCGACTGCGCGAAGGCAAGTCGCGTCCTCTGCTGCGCGTGATGCTCACGTCACTCGTCTCGTACAGATTCGCGTCACTGTGCTTTGGCGGCGGCGGCGGCAGCTCGCGCGTCTGGTGTGTCCGCTGGTGCGACCGACGCCGTGGCGCTGGGCGATCACGGCTGTTGTCGCTATCGCTACTGCCGCTGCTTGCATTGAGCTGCCGCATACGCGACGCTGCGCTCCGGCTGCTCGTCCGTGTCTTCGTCGCCTTTGTCCTCGTCTTGGAGGTCACCTGCTGCTGCTGCGTCGCTGGAGCTGACGATGGCGCGTGGACGCCACTGCCACTCGCGAGCGTCACGAGCTCGACGCGCTCACCTCGGCTGCTTGCGTCTTCGAGGATGCTAAACACCTGCTCAAACATGCGCACGACGCGCTCGATGCTGTGTGTGTCGCCAGCACAGAGCGCTTTGCCAGTGATCGCTTGCGCACTCGCACTGTGCTCGAGCAGTGCGCTCGCGAGTGCGTCGACGACCAGTTGTGCGTTCGCTTCGTAGTCTGCGAGGCGCTGCGGCACGCGCACGACGTGGTCGAGACGCAGTTGAAAGAGCTTCTCGTACAGTGCGACGCTCATGGACGAGACGCTCGCAACGAGGTCTTCAAAGCGCTCAAACTGGCGCGCGCCAAAGCCGATCTTCGCGAGCAGCGCGTTTGCATCACGGAGCACGCGCGTCTCGCTGGCTGTGCGTGACGCCAACGACGGCTCTACTGCTGTCGTTGACAGCGTATCGAGTGCGCTCGCGGTCGCAGTCGCCATCACCGCTGCTTGTCGTCGTTGCGCTTCGCAAGTGTGCTTGCGTGTGACGCTTTGAAGTGCCCGCCATTTTGCCGCTTCTTTCGAAAGTCCATACTATGCAACTATTAAATAGCATCCTGTATCTTGTGACTCGTATAAATCGATAGACATGTGTTGTTGCGCATCACATCACAACTACTTTCGTATCATGCGAGCCATCGTGCTATCAAAATGCAATATTCTGTTTTGACGTTTTCGCCAAGACGTTATGCCAGACTCGCGTCGTTTCCTGTACTTTGCCTGTCACGCATAACCAAGTGTTCCATCTTGTGAGCTGCGTGCGCGATCGTTACGCAGTATGGCTCGCGCTGCCTTCTCATTAACTGCCTTGTGAGCGTCGCAGTGGCTACGATCATGCCGTATGGAAGACAGACACACGCTTGGCTCTACATACACATTCATTCAATCGATCGATCCTAGACTGCAAGAGCACGAGACAAGATGCTCATGTCTGGCGCTGCTTCTTCCAGCGGTACACTGCTGGCTGTCCGTCCTCGGCACTCTTGACCTTGATCTTCTTGCCCTTTGCCTGCACCTTGAGCTCCAAGTCGAGCTTTGCGCGCATGCGGTTGAGCGTCGCCGCGCGCTGCAAGCGGTCGTTCAGCTCGCGATAGACGCCGTCGCGCTCCTTAGCGCGCTTCTTCACCTCTTTCACGCTCTGCACGTCTGGGAGCGTCAGCGTCTTGAGCGTCTCTTTGCGCAAGCGGTTGTACGACCGGTCTGCGAGCTCCGGGACCGTGTCAAAGTGCTCCGCGACGTCGAACGACGCGAGCTGCTCGTCCGAGTCGACAAACACGACGTGCTTGTTCCCTTTCGGTGCGTCGATGAAGTGAAGCGCGTCATTGAGTTTCTCGGCTTTGCGCAAGTCCACGGACCGCTTCATGTGCAAGTACGCGAGGTCCTGGGTCTTCAGGACCTTGAGCGCGTCAGCCGAGAGCCCTTTGTGGTGGTTGTTCTCCGACACGTGCACGCCGTCCTCAGTGCGCGTCGTGTTCATGCGAAAGTAGAACTCGTCTGGGTTCCGGAACGACGCCTTCACTTGCATCGTCTTGATCCGGTCCTGTTTCTTGTTGTAGTCGCGCGCACGCTTGACATAGTCCTTGTGCTTCTCGAGCAGTCCGAGCTTCTTGCGCTCCTGGAGCTGACCACGCTCCTTGTGCTCGCGGCGCTTGACGACATTGCGCAGCGACATGGTGGCTTACGAGCGAGCTAGTGTAGTGTGGGTAGAGGTGGTGGAAGCAGTGGTCGCTGCTATTGAGCGTGGTGCTGGCGAATCACAGTGCTGGCGCGTGCTCACTTGCTCGCGCGCTGGACGCTTGGAGCTGCTGCTGGTCGTTTGGTGATTCTGAGCGCCCCAACCAACCTTTGTGCAGTCCACTCAGACGACATACTCGGACATAAGCGGATTGCGTTCGTGCAACAATCGCTTGCGACAACCATCGCGCAACCTTAACGTTTTAATCACGAGGCAGCTGGAAGCTCAGATCTCATTTGACCAGCATCTTGCGATGACCAAGCGGCACGACACCTCGCGCAACGACGACGACGACGATCGCAGCAAGCAGCGCCATGGCAGCAGCATGAGTGCGAGTCTTTCGCGGCGTGCACAGCACTGCTGGCGCATGACGCTTTCTGCAGAGCGCAGCCAGCGACTCGCAGCATTTATTGCGCTCGTGCTCGGTGCAGCGCTGCTGCTAACAACGCTCAACACGCACAGCGCATCGCTTCAAACACTTAGCGCACGCATACGTCGCGCGCCAGAAGTAGATCCGCGCAACAGCGCTACTGCGCTTCTCGATGGCCGCGCAACTGTGCAGTCGCTGCCGCAAGTGTATCCCAATGGCGCAGCGAACGTCCATCGCTGCGACCTCCCATCGCTACGGTACCAGTGCGACCAGGACACGACAGTCGGCTGCCGAGCGTACCCGCAGCTCTTTCCGACTGGCGAGCTCCTGAAGAACTGGTCGCCGGACAAGCCGAGTAAACGACCAAAGCACATCTTCTCGAGCATCTGCCGCTTCAACGTCTCCATTCCAGTACGTCACTACGCTCATGACTCCCATGCTTGAGCATGCTTGGGCTCAGTCCCCGTACTCACATCCATCCGTTGGTTCGTCCACTGCAGTACGAGCTCGAGCTCGCGCAGGTGTTCCACCAAATGGAAGTGCCGTTCATCTCGTACGGCATCCCAGCACTCGACCTCGCTGCGACGCGCTGGACCGACGAGGTGCGACCGACTGACTGGCTGACTGTTGCTGCGCTCTCCACACTCAGACTCACGTCCTAATGAGCTACTGCTGTGACTCACACCTCGAGTCTTGCGTTCTATGGACTTGTGTCTTGATACGTACGATGCTCAACAGTACCTCACTGCACAGCTCCAACCAAAGGAGCTCTACAAGGTGCACATTGCAAACAACAGCCACTTCATGTACTACTCCAAGACGAATGCGAAGCTCGACGAGCCGCCGACGTACGCGTCCGAGTGGTGGACGTACAAGCAGTTCACACACGCAATCGCACAGACCAAGCGCTCTCGTCCATCCACTCCCGAGCGCGCGAGTGAGCCGCATCCGTTCTACTACCTCATGCTCAAGGCGCAGGACATCAAGACGCGTGCATCGTTCATCCTCAACGACCTCGACTTCCTCGACCCTGAGCGCGTCCTCCGCCACGACTCGGACACTGTCAACGCGTACGGGAACCTGTTCATCCGCAACGCCCAAGACTCGCTCGCGCGTGGCATGCGCTGCCGCTTTGGCATGGAGGGCATCATCACAGAAGGCCACTTTGACTCGGCGCTCAACATGATCGCGATGGTCCGCGGCGCGAAGCGGTACGTCCTGTCACCACCGAGCGCGTGCTCGTGCCTCGAGCTCCTCACGACTGGCGCGTCAGCGCGTCACACGCGGCTGAACTGGTCCGACATCGCAGCGCTGCCGCAGCAGGCGCTCGCGTGTCCTGCGACGGAAGTCGTCGTTGAAGCCGGCGACGTGCTGTACGTGCCGTCGTACTGGTACCACCACATCGTGTCGCTCGACGAGAGCATCCAGTGCAACGTCCGGTCCGGGACGATCCTCCGACAGGACGTCCAGTCGTTCCTCTCGCAGTGCGGCTTCACGTAGGACGAGTGACCAAGGACCGAGGACTTAAGACAGAGGACCTAGGACGGAGGGCGGAGGACACAGTGCACACGGCGTTCATTCAGATATCCACGAGAGCGAGCGACGCCCTTACACCATCTCAGCTCTTAGCTCGCAGACGCTGTCGTGCCCATGGGGAAGAACCGACTACTTGTGGCACTGCTGCTGGTCGCCTTGAGCGGATGGAACTGCGCAATGTCTTCATACAAGAGCGCCACAAGCGCCTCTTTGCTCAGCTTGTCGTCTGGCAAGTCGAACGAAAAGTCAAACGCCGGCGCCGTCGTGACGTCCGCTGGGTCGTAGAACGTCGCCAAGTACGGATGCTGGAGCGCTTGCTCGACCGAGATGCGCTTCGCTGGGTTGAACCGGAGCATCTGGCTCAAGAGGTCAACGGCCAGTGGGTTCACGTCCGTGCCGTCGTCGCCACTGCCACTTGCAAATACGTCGGTCCACTTGCGCGGCTTGGCGATCGGGAGCTTCGTGAGGAACCGCAGCGCCTTGGCGTTCTTCACAAACGCCGTGTCCTCTTGCTTGGGCGTGCCCAAGAACTTGATAATGAGCTTGAGCTGGTGGATGTAGTCGTTCCCTGGGAAGAGCGGCTCGCGCAAAAGCATCTCGGCAAAGATGCACCCGACAGCCCAGACGTCGATCGCCGCTGTGTACTGCAAGCAGTTGAGCATGATCTCTGGCGCGCGGTACCAGCGCGTGACGACGTACTCAGTCAGTTCGTCGCGCTTCTGAGGCGGTGGTCCTGAAGACCCTAGCGAGGACGCTAGCGCGGCAGTCGCAACACCGCCGCGCGCCAAGCCAAAGTCGCAGATCTTGAGGTCGCAGTTCGAGTTCAGGAGCACGTTGCTCGGCTTCATGTCCCGATGGATCACGCCGGCCGAGTGGATGTGGTGCAGCGCACAGAGCATTTGGTAGAGAAAGTACTTGACGTGGTCATCCGACATTGGCTGCATCGAGTAGATCACTTGGTGCAAGTCCGTCTCCATGAGCTCTGTGATGAGGTACATGTCATTGAGCGTCGCTGTCGCCTTCGACAGTGACGGCGGCGGCGAGAGGTCAAGCAAGCGCGTGATGTTCTTGTGCTGAAAGTGGTGGAGCAGCCGCACTTCGCGGAGAATGCGCTTGGCGTCGACGAGGTCGTCAAAGATGTTGGTGATCTTCTTCACTGCGACGCCGACGTCGTGGACTGCGTCTTGGACTGCGATCACTGCGCCGTATGCGCCAGTGCCGATCGACTTGATGAGCTTGTACCGCGTCTCGAGCGTGAAGACCTGACCGTTCGCTGTGAACGAGTGCATCGGCGGCATTGGCGGAGCGTACCGCGGCGACGCACTCGCTGGGCGACCAAAGCGCGCACGGAGGAACGCCGTTGCGCTTGATGAGACGCGTGCAAGCGTCGTTGATGACGTCTTGAGCTCGCTCTCGGCGTCTAGAGACGAAGAAGTGCACGCTGTCATGTCGTACTTGCTTGGGACAACAGCTGCCGCTGATGCACTCGCGCCAGTGAGTTGCGCCGGTGGGTTCGGCGACACGATGAAGTTTGCAAACGCGTTTGCGCGGCTGCTGTGGACGCCGCCAGCGCTGTCGAGGACGCTGCGAGTCGTAGGACTGTCGCTCGGTGTGAACGACCGTTCCGATGAAGAGGACGACAGTGGACTCGCAAAGCCATCGTCACTACTACTGCTGCTGTGGCTGTTGGAGCGCTCGAGCTGCGTGAAGCCGTCGTCAGTCGCAGCGTCGCTCTGGGCCTCGCCCATGCAGTCGTCCTGGTTGTTGTTGTTGTTGTCCATGTCGCCGTCCTGACTGTTGTTGTTGTCGCCACCGTACGTGTGCGGATTGCTCATCGTGTCGCTACTGCGCTCACTCGTGCGCGAGCCACAGCAGCTCGTCTGCTCGTCTTCATCGCAGTCAAACGGCAGCCATTGGTGGCAGCTCCGACACCGACGCAACGGCGTGCGACAGTCACCAAGGTCGACGTCGACAGTGTTGGCGTCCATGCCGATCCTGTAGGTCGAGTGCTCCTCGTACGACGGAGTTATTGGCAGAGGACACTGCGGCTTCTCTTCATCATCGCCGTCGTCGTCGTACAGACGCTGTTCGTTCTCTCCGTCTTGCTCAGCTGCGCGGATCTCTTCACGACGCACACGCTGGCTGTCACAGCCGCAGACGTCGTCGCCGTCTTCACTGCCACAGTCTCCGTCGTCGCTGTTGTTGTCCGAGATGATCGGCGCGACCTTGGCACCAGCGCCACTGTACGCACTAGTGTCATGGCTCTTGGCGACCGTTGAAGAGGAGGAATGGGCGTAGACGATGAGCTTTGCGATCGCTGTCCCAACGATGCGGATCCAGTGCTCGAGCGCCAAAGCGTCTGGCGCGGCGAGGCGGAGCGTCTGGACTGACCCGCGCGTCCTCGACGGAGCACACTGGAGCTCCCACACGTGCGTCGCGTGGTGGCTGCTAATGTCCACGACAACGTCGTCCGGTGACAGTGCGAGCTCACTGAGGACGACGCCACTGCGGCGTGCGAGCGCGTCGTCGTGCTTGCGGAACTGCCGGAGCGTCACGTAGAGCGTCGCAGGCGGTAGGACGCACTCTTCCAAGACAAAGTACGTTGGCTGGAGGCGGAAGCACAGGTCGCGTGTGTGAGGCGCTATAGCATAGCGGAGTGTACAGTACGACAGCAGCGAGAGCGTACCTTGGCGTGCCAGTACTTGTGCACAGGGAGCTTCGTGAGGTAGCCCTGGACCAGGACCTTGCGCATTGGGACGTGCACAGTCGCGGGTGCAAACACGTCGGTTGGTGGCGCTGGATAGTAGTGCGAGTGGTGGTGGTAGTGCTCGTGATAGTGAGATGGATGCTGCTGCCGCTCGTCGTAGTAGTTCGTGCTGTCGAGCTCACGAGCGTCGTCTAGTGACAAGCGATCGCGCAGGTGCATGGCGTCCATTGCGACAGTGGGAACCGACGCAAGCGACTGTGGTCGCTCGCTGACACTGCCGTCTGCAGTGTCACTGTACTGTGGACTACTGCTGCTGCTGCGCTTGCTCTTTGCAGACAGCGACGACGAGCGAAAGAGCCGCGAGAGCAGCGTGCGCGTTGACCGCGGCGCTTCGTGCACGGACGACGCGCGGTGTGCACTTCGACACGATGCGACTGTCGCTGGCGAGCTCGCGAGTGCAGCTGTGCTCGCAGTCGCAGCAGCTGATGCGCCAGCAGATGCTGGAGCAGCACGCATCACACGTGCGCGTGCATCGAGCTCTGCGCGGTACCGCGATGGCTGCTGCTTCCTGTCGTCACTACTGCGTTGCATAGCAGCAGTTGCAGTTGCTGCTGTCGCGAAGCGCTGACGCTGGTCGAGGTGCTGCTGCTGCATCGTTAGGTGCTGCTGCTCTTGCTCCCAAGCGCGCGTGCGAGTGGCGGTGGGTGTTACAATGAGCGCCGTCGCCGTCGTCGCAGTGGTGGCGAAGAGTCACGCTGAGCGAGCGAGAATGGGGAGAAATCGAATCTTTCCTTATTCTAAAAGCCAAGCAGTCGAAATGGCTCAAGATCATCCGAGGTGATCACTCTCTGTGTAGGTGATACATGTATGTGTGTCTAGTATATGAGCATGAGTGAGAGCTGCTGCTGTGTGTGTGACTTGCAGACCGCGCTCTGACCTCGCATATGAGCATGTGCATCAAGCATTGTGTGTGATGGCTCGAAAGAACGCTTCAAGATTGACACATTGTGCGGTGCTGAGAGGCTCTCCATCGAAATGCAAGTATCGTGTCATTCTCACGCTTTATTTGATGTTTGTATGTTATAGAAGAATTGAACAGGAAACGAGTAACGTGTTTGACTTCAGCACCACCACCACTCGCATCTCATCGAGTGTCACTGCATCATGTAGGACCTCTACGACAGCTCTCTCTCGTTCATTCCCTTGACTACTGCTCCTGCTCGTCCGCGAGGAACGGGTAGTCCGTGTACCCTCGCGCGTCGCCAAAGTAAAACGTCTCGGCGTCATATGGCGTGAGTGGCGCATTGCGCTGCATGCGCGTGACCAAGTCTGGGTTCGAGATGAAGTAGCGGCCCATTGCGACCATGTCGGCGTCGCCGCGCTCAACAACGTCGACTGCACTTTGACGCTCGTACCCTGACGCCGTCATGAGGACGCCTTTGTAGATCGACCGGAAGAGGTTCGCTGCGCCGTTTGGCGGTGCCTCTGGGTGCAAAAAGTGGTATCCGCGAGGCTCAATGAGGTGCACGTACGCAAGGTCGTAGTCGTTCAGCTTGTTCAGGACATAGCTATACGTCGCGATTGGGTCTGAGTCGCGGTCGCCAAAGCTCGCGCCGAATGGCGACAGCCGGATGCCGACGCGGCTCGAGTCGGCGACTTGGAGGATCGCCTCCAAGGCTTCAAACAGGAACCGCGCGCGGTTCTCGATCGACCCACCGTACGCGTCCATGCGGTGATTGATGCCGTCGTGGAGGAACTGCTCAAGTAGGTAGCCGTTCGCAGCATGGAGCTCGACGCCGTCAAAGCCAGCAGCGAATGCGTTCGAGGTCGCAGTCTTGTAGTCGTTGACAATGCCCGGGATCTCATCAGTCTCGAGTGCACGCGGGTGCACTGGCGCCATACGTCCTTCATGCGTCGCGATCTTCTTGCCTTCAGTTGGGTAGTTGAGCTTGCCGCTCGATGAGACTGGGAGCTGACCATTCGGCTGGTTCAGCGGGTGGCTGATCCGCCCTGTGTGCCAGAGCTGCAAGAAGATGCGTCCTTCGCCGTCGTGCACAGCCTTTGTCACGGGCTGCCACGCGCGGATCTGCTCGTTGTTAAAGATCCCAGGCGACCCGAACGAGCCTCGTGCAGTCGGTGTGATGTTCGTTGCTTCTGCGATGATCAGCCCACCGCGCGTCGTGCGCTGCGAGTAGTACGTGACTGCGAGCGGCGTCTGCACGCCCTCTTCGCCTGTGCGCAGGCGCGTGAGCGGCGCCATCACGACGCGATGGAGCAGCGCGATCGGATCTTTCTTGCCGCCGAGCGTGATTGGCTTGAACAGCTTCTCAAGCGCCATCTTTGCTGTTGCTGTCGCTGTTGCTGCTGAGCTCGAGAGTCGATCAATCGGGTTGTGTGCTTTCGAGCTCACGCATCACGTTGACACGCATGAGAGGGGTCTTGTATTCGAGGCACTGAGGTGTTGACGTCATCGTACTTAAACGAAGCGTCCACTTCGTCAGCCTCCAGACCTCAGCGACTTCATCGAGGATCCTATCGCTGCTTCAGGACGGACGCCATGAGGACAGCTACGATCTCCCAGCGATGCTCATTCACAGCCGCCAAGTACACACAGACCAACAAACTCACACAAATCACTGAAATGCCATGGATTGAGTGTTCACTAGTTCCTAGTCGTCTAGTCTAGGGCTTCACTGCCTCCGCAGACGCAGCCACTGCCTCTTCGTCTTCGAGGAACGGCTGGTCCGTGTAGCCCAGCTCGCCCTCTTGGTAAAAGTTCATGCCTTCGAACGGACGCACGGCGGCGTTCAAGCGGAAGCGCTGCACAATGTCTGGGTTCGAGATGAAGTACCGGCCGATTGCGACCATGTCGGCATCGCCGTCTTCAACGACCTTGATCGAGCTCTCGCGGTCGTACCCAGACGCCGTCATGAGGACGCCTTTGTACACAGGGCGGAACTGGCGGCACGTCCCGTCTTTTGGCGCGTTCGGGTTGTCGTAGTGGAACGACCGCGGCTCAATGATGTGCGCGTACGCCAAGTCATAGCCGTTCAGCTTGCTCAGGACGTAGCTGTACGTCCCAAAGACGTCCGACTCAAACTGCCCAAAGCTCGCGCCATATGGCGACAGCCGGATGCCGACTTTGCTTGAGTCGAGGCTCTCGAGGATCGCATCGAGCGCTTCAAACAGAAACCGCGCGCGGTTCTCGAGCGAGCCGCCGTACTGGTCCGTGCGGTCGTTGATGCCGTCCTGGAGGAACTGCTCCGGCAAGTACCCGTTCGCAGCGTGGAGCTCAACGCCGTCAAAGCCCGCGGCGATCGCGTTCTCGGACGCGATCTTGTAGTCCTGGATCACGAGCGGGATCTCGTGCGTCTCGAGTGCACGCGGCGCAACGAATGCTTCGCGACCGTCTGGCGTCGGGATGCGACCCTCGCCGTTGATCGGCATGTTGGCGCTCGACGAGACTGGGAGCTTGCCGTTCGGCTGGTTCTTTGGGTGACCCACGCGACCGGTGTGCCAGAGCTGGAGGAAGATCTTGCCGCCCTTTGCGTGCACTGCGTCAGTCACGACCTTCCACGCCTCGACCTGCGCAGGGTCAAAGATGCCAGGCGATCCGAAGTAGCCGCGTGCAGTCGGACTGATGTTTGTCGCCTCCGCAATGATCAAGCCGCCGTCGGTCGAGCGCTGGGCGTAGTACTTGGCAGCGATCTCAGGCTGCACGCCAGCCGCGCCAGCGCGCAGACGCGTGAGCGGCGCCATCGAGATGCGGTGCTGCAGCACGATCGGGTTCTTGCCGCCGAGCGTGATTGGCGTGAAGATCTTCTCAGACATTGTGGCAGACGAGTGAGCGAGTTAGAGCGTGAGCGAGTCGAGAGCGCGTGTGAGCACCTGGATGCGAGTTTGCGAGTGAATCGAGCGAGAGCTCGCGCGTCCAGGACGCTGGCGCACAAGCACTCGCATCATCGTCGTCCTCGAGCTGTTGTTGAGTGTGCGAGCTGCAAGCAGGTCGCCAAGTGCCAAGTGTACGACTTGCTTGGTTGCATATTTTGAGTAAGTACGAATAGGGTCGTCGCACAGAAATGGCTGACGAACATACAAATACCAAGTCAAGTAGAAAACAGATGGTACTTTTAAACTGCATATATGAAGTGGTACACGCAATCGTTTTTCGTCGACAGCAAAAGCCCAATCAAACCACTCAACGTGGACATGTCCGCTGCAGCTGAGCAACACCTGGAAGACCTCAGCGTGCTTGCTCGAGTCGCACACTCACGAGGCGCTTGCTGTTGAAACATGTCGTCGAATGGTTCTCACGCGCTCTTGACAGTCGCACGAGTCGACAGCAGCGACTTGGAGCTGACTCGGCGAAGTCCACCAGAATGGCTGCGTCCTCTGACCTGGAGAGGCTTCTGGTGGTGGTGGCCGTATGCCTGCAAGTGTCAACCGAGTAAGTCATCCAAGTCGATCCTATGATGCACACTAAAGCAGAGACAACGCACCTTGCGGATCTGCTGCAAGAGCGCGAGGACGACCGCTCGGTCGCCGTCGTAGATCTCGTGCTTACGTCGGAGCAAGTGCAGCGGCATCGTCTGCGTGTGAAGAGAGAGAGAAGAGCTCTCTGTGTGAGTCGCTTAGCACACCACGAGCCAAAGACGGTGGAGCGTGACTGCATACGTACGCACACGCACCTTCTTCTGCTGGAGGATCTCGAGCGCCTTGGCGATGTTGTGCAGCGCATTCGCTTTCGTGAGCGTTGGCTTGCGGCACACGCCTTCGATGCACCGCAAGTACTCGACGCGCTCGACAATGGAACACAGCAGCACGCCGGACTGGAACTCGATCAAGCGCATCGATGGCGTCTGTAGAGCAGGACGAGTGTATGAGAGGGAGCGTATTGCTAGTAAGCAAGCTCTGCCGCATTGGTCCCAGCGTTTGGACGCACTGTGAACGCAGTAGGATCCGTCAGTCGGACGTTCAGACTCTTGAGCCACGCGAGGAGTTCACTCGTGGTCTCTTGCGACTCAGTCGATCGTGGCGCAAGGCGTGGAGGCGGCTGCGATGGTTCTGCACTCGGTGCAGCCTCTGGAGCTTCGAGGCCCTGGACTGGATCTAGTGCGCACCAACGAGCACATCCACGTGAGTGAGAGAGCGCAGAGCCACGTGTCTGGCAAGGTGCGTCAATAGCAAGCAGTGTGATCGTACCTGCAGCTTCAGTGGTGCAAGGCGCCTCGGACTCGCTGATCGCTGGTGATTGCTGCTGCAGTGCGATGCCGCTGTTGGCCGTGTCGTCTAGACTGAGCTCAGGCGACTGGGTGCTAGCTTCTGCCACTGGCTTTGCTGGGGCGCTGCTCTCGGCAGTAACGTCGTCAGTACTGCAGTCAAGTGCATTCGCCGTTGCCGTAGACTGAGAGCAATCGATCGGTTGCTCGTCTTCCCCATCGTGCTGCCTCTGGCGCATGCGAGCGTCTGGTGGCTGTGGATACAAGTCGTGGTCGAACGCATGGTCGTCATCGTCCCACATGGCGATCGTCGCACCAGCAATGGACGTCGGATGTTGCCATTGAGCGTCCAGTGCCGTGGTTTTTGGACTCTGACAAGCGCCGTCGCTCGCGAGCACCGCAGCAGGAATGTCGAGCACGAGTGGACACCTGCTCGCTCTTGAAGTACACGACGCCTTTGTGCTCCGCACTCTCGCTCGCTCACGCTTTGCAGTCGTCGTCGACTTCTTGCACGCAACGTTGAATGCTGGTGTGAGGTCTGTAGCATCGCTCTGGAGGTCTTGCGCTTGCTCTGAAGGCACGACTGATGGCTCAGGAGACGACGCGGCACGTGACGGTTTGCTCCGTTGCGTCTCCAGCGCTTGTGCGTGTTGCCACAAGTGCCACAGTATCCCGTACGTTGTCTGCCGATCGCCCATGATGATCGCTTCGCGTGCTGATGCACTCGCGTAGCACGACGGCAGGCGGTAGTTCGCCACATCTTGCAGCTTCTCAAACACTGTGGCGAGGCTCTGGCTGCTCTCACACACGCAGGTGTCGTCCTCCCTCGAGTCAGCCAACGCCAGTGAACGATCATGCAGCGGCGACTCAAGGCAGCAGCGAGACGCACCGGACCTCCATGAGCGTCTTCGGGTGCTTGACTTGACGTTGCGCTGCTGTCGCTAGCTCAAGTGCGAGTACAAGGTCGAAGACGCTCCTGCCAAAGATGAGTGTGAGTCTCTCTCTCATCTACACTCTCAGGGAAGACAAATGCTACTGCTTGAGCTACAAGTACGAACCAGAAGAGCTCGCCATTCCGAAAGGGATCCTGAAGGAGTCCGCGACCACTTTGCTGCATGAACAGACACACAAGAGGTGGATGTGAGGACGAACACGCGCTCTTGGAGCCGACATCATCAGGACATGAGCAGTGCGCTGTACTACGTAGTACCTCCAAGACACTGCTGTCGATGCGAGTCGCGAGCCACCGATTCACTGCGTCCATTTGCTCGTGCGTGACGAATGGCTTGCGCTTTGCACATGGCGACAGCGTCGACGCGTCGCGCAGCACATCGCTCTTTGCATGTGTTGTGCTCTCGGTCACTGCTGCTTGTATCGCCTTTGGCAATGACTTCGCTATAGCTGCTGCTTTGGTGCTAGCAGCATTGGGAGCAGCACTGCTCTCTGATGATGCGAGTGTGGTGGCATTGAGTGACTTGCGACGACTGCTCGTTGCTTCGATCTGGACTCGAATGCGGTCGAGGAGCTTCCACACGCTTGCATGGACGAGCTCGTGATCGCCAGGACGTCTCCTTCGTCTATTGCTCAAGAGCAACGCAACTTGGGCACAGGCGTCCTCTGCAGCGCATGGGCTGCTACGACAGTACTTGGTCAGCACTGCTGCTGCGACCGCAACGTTCTTGCGCTGCTGCGCTGCGTTCATCGGACGCAGTGTCGCGCCAAGCGGCAATCGCACGGAGGTGGCAGGACATGTCTGGAGACTACTCTGGTCCGCTGCGCTGCCGTACGTTGCGACGACCGCAGCAGCAAGGCGGCACAGGAGCACGCCGTCCTCGAACGTCTGCTGCGTTGGCTGGAGCAGCGAACGTGGAGACGCTGTAGCAGCTCGATGACCGTTCGGCTGACCGTGCGGCTGACCCGAGACGTGAGAGAGTGCAACTCCGAGCAACTCTAGCCATGTGCACACGCGATGTACAGTGTCACGCACTCGTGGGTCCACGGCGTCGATAGTGCACGATGGGACGCGAGAGCGTGACGATGGGTCGACCATGGAGTAGACGTGGAGCTGCCCGGTGCTGTCGCGATGCATTGGGATCGGTCGCGCCTGGAACGACGCGACGTTGCTGTGGCGGCTCTTGTGCGTCTTTGGGTGGAGCATCACGCGGTTCGTGAGACCGACTGCAGCCGTTCGAGGACGCTCGAAGCGCTGCGGCTCTTCCCGCTTGTGCCCATCAAGCGGTGCTGCTGCTGTTGAGTGAGTGCGATGAGTCTCATGGTCGCGCGCGCTGCTCGCTATGTTACTCGCGTCTCGTCGACTCAGCTTTGCGGTAGTGCGTGTGTGCACATCTCTGTGGATAGGACGTCGACCTGGAGCTGGTGGTAGCGATGGCGGTGGTGCTTGCAGTTGGTCCACTCGCTGCTCGAGCTCACACAGTAATGCAGCGCGCAGCGGGTCTCGACACTCGGATCGGTTCTGCTGCTGTTGGACATGTGCGACCTTCGCTATCACGTGGTCGCTGACGCGCTTGAGCACGCGCAGCACTGCACAGATCGTGTCGATGCGGCCACGCCGCAAGTGCTCGGCGCAGTGCGCTTCGTTCACGACAAAGAGCGCGTCGCAGTCTTGAGTGCGAGCCTCGCGCGCGACGAAGCACACGACGCGCCGCAACTGCTCGAGCGCAGCGTCTGCGACACAATGCAGACGCTCGTCATCGTCGCTGCTATCGCTCCACAGTGATTTGCTGATGCTGGTTGTGTCTGCACCGTCGTCGCCTTGGTCATCGTCAGCCAGACAGTGCAGCAGCACCTTGCGCTGCTGGCGCAACCAGTGCACGATCGCAAGGAGCACGTCGCCGAAGCGCAAGTCTGCGAGCGTCTCAACAAGCAGACACGCAGGCGGCGGTAAGGAGTTGACCCAGTGCAGCAGCTTGCGTGTCTCCCACGTCGAACTACTGTTGCTATCGACGTCGTCGTTGTTGTCCATGGTGCATTTGCAGCCTTCGACGTGCATTTGATCTCGAAAGGTCATGACACACCGTATTCAGCAACGCTGCATACATTGCACTGCCGAAAGTTGTCGAACCAGAGTCGGCAAAATGAAGCAAAGCAACGTTGAAGCGAAGTCGATCTGGCTCACAGAGTCAGCACCACTCGCTTCAGTTCGATCAAGACAGTCATCACAGAGCGCATTGTGCTGAACAAGCTCGCATTGTGCCATGCTTCTGGCGATCCAGCGGCGATCCAGCACCACAGGTACTCTCGTTGAGCTAAGCCCGTCACGAGGGCTGATGGGAAGGGATGAGGAGGACGCGTGCGATATGCAAGCGCACTGCGCAGCAAGTGTGATCCGTCACTCGGTCGTTGTCGTCGTCGCCGCGCCTCCAACTATGCGTGCCAGTAGATTTTGAACTTTTGCTGGTGTCTCGCGTACGACGTTCGTGCGTCCAGTGTTGCTCGTCGGCTCGAGATGTGAAAACCCAGGCGCGAGACGACTGGTGTGCACGCGTCGGGGATGGCGCGCAAGTACAGGTCACTCGTTCGCCGACCCTTCCACGCAATCGTGGATCGGTCAATTTGCCGTGGCGCTTTGACAAAGAGATCCGGTCCTGCGCAAGCGGCGGCGAGGACGGCGGAAGTCAACATGAGTGCTGAATGCTCAGACACAGCGGTGGTGCACACCAAGCAACAACAAAGCGGCGGCTGCGAAACGTGAGACCTTGACGCTCGCACGTGCGGTGCACAGACGACATCATCCGCGGTTGATACTTGCGAGGCGAGGCATCTTGAGAACCACTCAACACTCGACCAACCAGCCAGCAGCAGTCCTGGCTGTAGGACTCAGGTCTGTTCAGGTCAGTTTCCATGCTCCACCTTGGATGTTTGGATCGCCATTGGCAATCCCGGATCGAAAGCGCAAGCACTGAAAGCACGCACGCACGCACGCACACGATCACGATCGGCCATGCTTGCCACGCACGCGGCGGGGACAGTCCGAGCTCGTGCTTGCTCGGATGACCACCCGCTGCTGCTGCTGCTCGCGATCGCGTCGGGACCAACCGACCTCATGTGCGACCTGCGAGCTGTGACGACGACAGTCGACTTGACGCACTCGCCGTGGCGATCGGACTCAACCTGACGCATCTGTAGTGAGCCGAGGCCGCGCAATGCCGCGCACCACATGCGAGGTCTGTGGTGCTCAGAAGCGTTTGGCACACTTGGTGGTGGTGACGGTGGCAAGACCTGTGTATGCGTGTGTGTGTGTGCTGCCGAGCATGCCATGTGTGGCTGCTGCGAACTCGGGACTTTGAGGTTGTTGCTGGGTCTTGAGGCGCAAGTCGCCAATGCCAAGGTGGGACAAGACCTGCACAACTGCGGTAACCGCCTGCAGTACTTGTGGTTTGTATGTAGAGAACCCCGTGTAAAACGAGGTGCATGTCCCACCCAGTTCCTTCCAAACTCGAGCTTTTGAAATCGTGCATGGTCCAGTTTCTGTCAACACGAGGCAAGTCGAGCAGCGGCACGCAAGGCAAAGCGCGATCTGCGGCAACCATTCGGTTCATCAACGCAAATCCCAGTGCTCACTGGATGGCACTGGCACGAACAAAGTGCTCGCAGCAGCAGCGCTGACTGCTCAAGCTCAAGACTCGCGCGTCCGCATGACGAGAGACGCTTTCATGCAGCGAGCGCTTTTGCTGACTGGTGCGCATCGAGTGACCTTTGGCAGTAGCGCGCGTGTCTTGGCGCACTTGCAGTCGCGAGTGTACATTCGAGTCGCTCGGTTCGCTTCGCGCGTCTTTTAATAACCTGTGTAAGTGCATCCATTTGCTCGAGATGTATTGCGCAAAAGCAGGATTAAAGCTGCTCGACCTGCGACAATCGATGCATTCAGTATCGTCCAGTCCCTGCGGCGCAGCTGCACTCAGCGACACGATCGTTGAGTTCAGCTCCGATGTCGACGACATGGCCGCAGACGAGCCGATGCGATCAACACTCGCTCGCTCGCGCAAAGACAAGGCAAGCAACTGGTGCGCCAGCAACGACAGCAGCAGCACGACGCCGCAAGCAAGCCCAACACCAACAACCACTTGCTCACTTCCAAACCTGCAAGCAAGCGAGCACGAGGGACAAGTCACCACCACAGACACAGGCATTATGTCGAGCTTTGCGAGCTCCATGCGCCTCAAGAAGAAGAGCAGCGCAAAGGGCAGCACTGGCGGCAGCACCTCGCTCTTTCCGCTCCCCGATGGCTTCTTCCCCAAAGTCGCACTCAAGCGCGACCAGATCCACTTGTACGAGCACCAGATGCAGCTCATCGTCCGCGACGCGCTCATTGCGTACGAGCGCCACGAAGCCATGGGCGAGCGCCCTGCGTACGCGGAGCCCTGGCGCTGGCTCAGCTCGTCCGAGAATCTCGTCGCGGTGCAGCACGCGCAGAGCAGTCGGTCGAGCAAGCCGACGAAGACGCGGATCTTTGGCCGCGTGAACGGCGACTTTCGCCACCAGATGGACTTCTTCTACGCCGAGACTGGCAAAGAACTCTTTGACTGGAACAACGCAATGTTCGGCAACACCGTGGACGCTGCGGTGCTGAGCAACATCCACACTGCGACGTCGCGCGGGCCGTGCCTGTACATGGGCATCAAGTGGGTCTGCGTGAACGCGCCGCGCATCCTCAAGCGCAAGCGCGACCAGTGCTTCCTCGAGTACATGGTCTACACCACGGACTTGCGTGGTCGCGACGTCGGCATTCGCGTCGACTTGCCGATTGAGATCCCCGAGTGTCCGACCATGGCACAGCAGCTCAATGTGAAGCGCGTGAAGACGCACTCGGTCATGATCTTGCGCGAAGCCACGAACGACAAGAGCTCGACCGAAGTGTTCTTCATGACTGAGACTGACCCAGGGAGCAGCTACTCAACCGCGGCGTACTACCGCCGGCTCATGAGTGTCCTGAAAGACTTGTCGCTCTGCGTCGACACGCGCCGGATCTCGCTGCAAGCGATTCGCGACAAGGACGAGTGGGTCCCGCGCTCTGAGCGCGACGCCTGTGCGACGTGTAAGCGCCTCTTCAGTGCCACGCGGCGACACCACCACTGCCGCCTGTGCGGCGAAGTGATCTGCGGCAGCTGTGCGCTCGTGCGCATGGCGCGTCGCCGCGGCGACAAGGCGCTCCAGAAGACCAAGGTCTGTCTCCAGTGCGTCACTGCGATCCGCGAGCCCGAGAGCTCGGCGAGCGTCGATTTCTCGGCCACGACTGCAAAGCAGGGCTTCTTCAAGCTCTCAGAGCTCCAGAGCGTGTCCAAGAGCCGCAACGACTCGTCCATGTGCGACTCGGACATGGAGACCGACGATCTCCTGACGTCGGACTGGGAGTCCGAGTCGGAGTTTGGGGACCGGAGCTCGTCGGTCCGCTCGGCGTCGTTCGACGGCGACTTTGACCCAGAGCTCCGTCTCTCGGCCGGCTCGACGGTCGCAATGTCCGAGTCGTCGCCGCGCGGCGAGAAGCTGTCGTTCATGACCAAGTTGGACGTGATCGAGGACCACCACGACGAGTCCGAGCTCGTGGACTTTTCGCTCGACCTCGCGTGCCTCGACGAAAGCGACGACGTGACGGAAGTGCTCGACACAAAGCAAATGGCGAAAGCCTCGGTCTTGCTCTCGGCGCTGCCAGAGCAGCACTTGCTTCCGCAAGTCTCGCGCTTTCCACACGCGTCGCCAGTCGCCAGCGCCATGGGAAGTAGCTGTGCGAGCAGCCGCACGAGCAGTCGCACGAGCAGCCGCAGCGGCAGCACGTGCTCGGACTCGCTCCGATCCATTGACCGGTGCCTCGCGGAGCAAGAGGAACTCCTCAAGCGCATGGTCCTCGTCGCGAGCAAGAGCCGCACGCCGTCGACTGCGAGCATGCCGTAGACTCTGACGATACCAAAGCAGCATCAACCAACCAACCAACCAACCAACCAACCAACCACTTCTAACTGTAATACACTACCCTGTGCACTAGCAACTCCTCTTGTTCTCAGCTCATGTCATGTCTGGTCGGTCGACTTGATGTTCCAAGTCCCGTCCTCTAGATCGTCCAACGAACTTGCTGTCGTCGAGACCATTGAGGGCATCACCTGCGAAACAAACACTCTCTTATCAACGTCCTGAAGTCCTAGCAAGGTTCGCCGACGTGAACGTCCCTAGTACTCTAGAACGTCCAACTTACTTCGAGTATCTACTTCGACCTGAGAAACACCTTGTAACGCAGTCCTGCTGGGGTCCAAGGACCATAGGGTCCTGACTGGACTTGGCATCCTGCGACCTCTTGAGCTTCTGTCCGACTTGCTTCGAGACACTTGACGGGAACACTCGACCTGAGGAACACCCTCCAAAGCTCGTGTCATGCGTACTCAACGTGGCATCCTGATTCGCCTTGAACGTCCTGAGTCCTCGCGAAACACTTGACCTCGAGACACTTGACGAGATCTTCCCATGAGGAACGACCTCATGACCTCATATCTCAGACACACCACCAACAACCAGCACACGTGGCAAGCGAGCATGTGGTTCGTTCATCGCGCTCGACCTGGAATTTTGCGCGTGCATGTCGACACGCAAGGCATTCGGATCAAGCGCGCGTTCTGCGCAAGTTCGAACATGATGAAGTCACTCAAGTCACTCAGGTCAGGTCAGGTCAAGCCACACTCGACAATAGTGAAAAAAGCGGATATTCGCTGCATTTGATCTTGAATGAGCGTCATCATCATCAATAAAACCTCAATACCCGTATTTATCACTATGGATGTATTCTATGTTTAATAAAACCTCGTCATGAGCAACCTTATTACCCGTATTTATCACTATGGACAGATTGACAGATATGATAAAACCTCAATGTCGTGAACTGAGTTGGATTTTGTTTGACGGATGCACGAGACAAGCCGCTTTTTCTTGCGTGCGTGTGGCATTGTGGTTCGCTCGTCGGGCTCGCTTGCACTGAAGCTGAGGCTCGTGACCGAAGCGCAATGCAAAGTTGGTTGACGCGATGCAGATCAATGAGGAGTTTCAAGCACTCGCGAGCACCGCCGCGTGGCAGCTCGTGCAACCGCTATAACAAAGCAGCTCGATCGCGCCGACCCGAGAGAGACCCCCCGACGAGGTCTCGAGTCGAACTCGGTGTCAAATTCGTCGCCTGCTCACAGCCGCAGCATTTGTGCGGGTTTTTGCTGCAAACGATGCACATTTTTGCGCGTGACAAAGACAGTCAGACGCGAAATTTGCGATTTTTACTTGGTTTTAGCCAATCAGAAGCGCGTATTGAGCAATTTTCAGCGAATCACACAATGTGCGTATGTTTTGAACGTTCTGACAGTACTTGCTGACTGCGTTTTCGTAAGGGCACACTACCGTCGATTGGTTCAAAAAGTACGCAGTCTGTCGATCGCAACCCGTCGATCGCAAAAAAGTGTAGCTTTTGCTTCAACCGCACGACTGTCGCTGGCCAAGGAAGCAGCAAGTGCCTGGACACATCGACGACAGATCATCGGAGCTCGGCGCGCAAAGCTCGCGAGGTGCGCTCATTGTGATTCTTCACTCGGACCGCACAGACACACTCAAACAGACACTCACGTCTGAGAGCTCGACCCAGACAGGTCTCCTTCTTCTTCGCCCGCTCGCCCTCCGCGCCGCCGCTACCCCACTCATCCCACCAGCACCACCACCGCAGCAGCAGCAGCAACAACAACACTCCAACACCCGATTCTCCACCTCCCGACAATCACACGCACAATCACACCACATCGACTCACTGACAGACAGCTACGCCTAGAAACACACACATAAGCGTTCGTCGTCACAATGGCAGCAATGGAGGGCCAGCTGAAGAAACGTGGCACCAAGATGCCGGTCATGCATGACCGCTACTGCGTTGCCACGTGGGAGACCGACCAGGCGCTCAACAAGTACGTGCTCCTGCGGTCGTTCAAGAGCCAGAAGAACTACCTCCAGTCGCCCGCGAAGCCACTGAGCGCCTGCACGCTCAAGGGCTTTGGCGACTGGGACGGCAAAGGCAACTTCCGTCGGTATCAGCACGCATTCCTGATGGAGACGCGCGAGGGCCAAGTCTTCCTCTGCGCCGCGCCGTCGGACGCCGAAAAGACCAAGTGGCTCGAGTTCATGAGCAACACGAACCCGAACCGAGCGCCCGAGCACGCGGACATTGTCCACGATGTCAAGCCAGCAGCAGCCGCCGCGGCGAGCAACGAAGGCAGCGCCGGTCCTGGACTGAAGCTCAACAAGCGCTTGAGCATGCGGTTCATGACCCAAGCGCTGCAGAACCAAGCGAGTGACACAAAGACCGCGCGCGAGTCGGACGAGCACGACTCGGACGCCTCGGGCTACGACTCGGACGTGCGCTCGACGACCGACGACGAGTTCTCGCTCGACGAGCACCTCGGACTGTGCGACTGCAAGTCACCGGGGTCGACTCAAGACGGCAATGACGACAATCAAGACGACGACAACACCAACGACAACAAACATAACTGTACACCTACTACTAGCAAGACAGCCACTCAAGACGACTCGCAGGAGTCGCCGCGCGTCCAGACCCGGCTTCCCGTGTCAAACGCAGACGCGCTGGAGGTCCTGGATGCGCCACACACTCCAGTCGCCCGCGCAGCGCGTGCGTCGCCTGAGAGCGACCTCTTTGACGCAGAGGAGGTCGCGACGATCACCGACTTCACGCAGTCTGTCGCGCCGACGCCCAAGGCGCCAGCTCTCGCCCGCACTCCGGTGGTGGACGAAACCACCGCCGTGCAGACGACGTCCACTGAGCTGGTGAACGAGACACCGGCAGTGTCGTCGGTCCGTGTCTCGAGCCTTCTTTCCGCATCTACTACCACAACCACCGAGCCTCGTGACGCCGAGCCTCGTGCAGCGCAGCCAGCACCGACTGCAGGTGTTGCGTCTGCGGCTGTCGACCTACTAGAGACCAAGAAACCCACAGAGCCGCTCGTCGCGCCGCTCCCCCTTCAAACGAAGAAGTCGGAAGCCGAGCTCGCTCCACCCGCCAAGCAGCAGCAGCAGGACGCAGTCGTTCAGGTCACTGAGCGAGCTGTCGTCGTGGAGATCGCTGCGTCTCCCGCACCCATTGTTGCGGCCTCGGAAGCGTCTGCGAAGGCAGCAGCGCCCGAGCCCGTGGTCCTTCCAGTGGTGACTCCAGCTTCTACTCCGGACGGCGTTGTCGCCGAGCCGTCGTCGCCGTCGTCCGCGCCTATTACTATCCTTGCCAGTGTCGTTGCCACCAGTGTCGTCGAGACCAAGCTCTCGCCCAAGTCCACGTCCACCCCGTCCGTCGTCGTTGAGACCAAGCCCAGCCCCACTACCACCACGTCCATTGTCGTCGAGACCGAGTCCAAGACCGAGACAAAGTCCAGCACCGTCATCGCTGACGCTGTCGCCGCTCCGGTCGTCAAGCCTGAGCTTCAGATCGAGACCACTGTGACCGAACCGAAGGTTCGTCCGCCTGTCGTTGCCGCCGCCCCGACGGTCGAAGTTGTCGCTGCCACTGCTGCATCTGCTATCACCGCTGCACCACCTGCTTGTGCTTCTGCCTCTGTCACCGCTGTCGCCGCTGCCGTGAGCACCCCCACTCTTCCACTTGCTGAAGAGGCTGAAGGTTCGCTGTTGTTGCCGCCTCTCATCGCTGTGCGTGCTGTCGAGCCGATGCCCTTGGAGCCTTCAACTCCGACAGCTCGGTCCGCCAGCGCGTCGCAGCGACTGGCGCGCACGACCCCTTCAGAGCTCGCGGTCGACACCAACGACGGCACTGGCAGTCAGCGCACCACCCGCAGCCGTAGCAGCAGCTGCAGTAGCAGTGGCGACTCGCCGTCGCCGCGGCGCACGCGCGGTCGCGCCAACAGCTCCGTCATGCCGCAGTCGTTCGAGGCGTTCGCGACGCCTACGCGACTGCGCCGGTACTCGTTCAGCTCGGCGCTTGCGCCTGTGCGCGCGTCACATGCGTTCACGATCGGCTCACCGATCAAGCAGACGTTCTTGGAGCCACACCTCGGCTACGTGCGCTCGGGTCTCTCGACCATGGTGCCGTCGTTCCCCGGACTGCTCACGACCCTCACGCGCCAGCACAGCGTGGACGAGCGCGAGGAGTTTGCCGACCACGACCAGGACGCGCACGTGACACAGACGTCGGCCGACAGTGCGTGCGCGTCGTCCACCGACATTGACGAGGTCTAGTGATAGCGTCGCTAGTCTCCATCATCTATTTGCTGTATGTGTACCATAGGACATCCGCCACTGGAATGCCATCTCTACGATCCACCACCACCACCACTACCATTGCAGTCATTGCTTTCAGCCTCATGCGTCGTTCACATAGAGCTGTCGTCACATGTAGGCACCTGCGCTTGACATACTTGGCCATCAAAGCGACATCTTCGCATCGACTCGTGTCCTGTTCGTCCTCTGGTTCGTGTTTTCTCTGTCATCATAGTGTTTTCAAGTCATGTGTGGGAAAGCAAGAAAACTGATCTGAGGAGCGTTCTGAGTACCACAAGAACGTTTTGGGTTCCAGGACATTCTCTCCTATCAAATGTCATAGAATGCGCCATCGACTTGCATTTGTACGCAACTATCCAGTTGCTCAAATAGACTACTCTGCCTCTGTTGTTGTATGAAGTCGACAGTTCTATTGTTTGTAGTGAATAAACTCACATCTATCGAATCGTGTTGCTGCATACAATCCAATTTGTTCTCTTAAACTCAGACAAAGCGTCCTCACCACAAGAAACTTTTCGAGCCAGTTGAAGAACAAAGTGATCAGCGCTCGCGTTTTTGTGCGCGTGTTTTGCGACGACTCGTCTGCTGCTGTGTGGGTTGACGAGCGAACGAGTCGAGGTCTTGAGCGATTGAGGCGCAGACCACCACCAAGCACGAAACACCTGCGCGACGACGACGACCGCTGTGCTGCACGCGCGCGCGCCTATTCATCACCGCTCTCGCTACCCTCCGCTGTGCACGAGAGGGCCACGCAACGAAGCTGGCGCCGCTCCGCCCGCCCGCCGATGGAAATGAAATGGTGCGTCTGTGTGTATTTTGTGTCTTGTGTACTGTGAATGAGGCGGTGGTGGTGGTGGCTGGAAGACGATCGAAAGCAGACAGCATCGACGCATGGTGCAGCGCCGCACCGACTACACACGTGACAGAACACACTCAATCACGACAAGTCGCCTGTAGAAGCGGACGTCAAGCGCGCCGAGCGTAGCGGTGATCAAGCGGGACTTCCAACTCCAGACCGCTCCGAGTCCAAGCGACGACGATGTTCCAAGCTAGAGCGCCGATGGGCCAAGCTCAAGCTTGACAGCTTCTCACTCGATGCGCTACGTGCTATCTAGCTCTCCTTCCCTCCACCACTACCAGCTCACGCTCACCAAGAGACTTCGATGACCTCTAAGAACTGGTGTTAACTGACTCGTGTCGTCACGCATGTCGTGACGCTCCTGTGTGTGCGTGTGACAACAGACCATTTCACCAAGTGAAGGGGGTTCTCGCGACACCACAGGTCTGCACGGACGCGATGGCGCTGGTGTCCCGACGTCCCGCCCTTCGTCGCTCTCGGCGCTGCTCGCAGCTGCGACGACAACTGACAGCAGCAGCAGCGCTGATGTGAGCGCACAGTCGAGAAAGCGCGCTCTCCGTCCCGAGTTGAGTGCGTCAGCGGCGTCAGCAGAGTCTCTTCCACCACCAGCAGCAGCAGTGAACAGACTCAGCTCGCGTCTGTCGTGGCAGCCAGGAGGCGACGCAATGGCGTTCACTGGCGGCTTGCGGGTCCAGATCCCATCCGCTGCATCGTCGCTGAGCCACCACCCAGCGCACACGCGCGACTATGGACAAGCTCATGGCATTGCTCATAGTCACAGCAACGACCATGACCACAGTCACAGTCACCACCACCATGAGGACGAGCACGGCGCGAAGCGTCCGCGGCGCGAGCCGTCGAGTCCAACGTCTGTTGGCGACATTGACGACCCGAAGGCAATCCCGCGCTGTGTGCACACGACGCTGTCGGAGCCGCCTGCTGCGCTGCAGCCGCCGCCACTGGCGCTGTTGCCACCGCCAGCAGCAGCGCCGACGCCTTTGGTCCCAGCTGTGCGCCCTACTCCGCCACCGCCACCAGCTGCTGCTGTGACTGCCAACTCTGCAAAGATGCAGTCGGTCATTCGCGGTCTCCAGCACCTCTCAGTCTGTGCAGGTGGCTGTGCGAACCCACTTTGTGTGTCGACGCGCAACTTTGTTGGCAAAGTCGTCGGTCACATGACTGCGATGCGCGATCGTGCAGCTCATGACGCGACCAAGTGCGGCGCCTGCCAGCTCTGGAGCGGCATCGTTGCGTCGCATGCAGTGAGCTGCAAGACGGCGACGTGTGCAGTGCCACTGTGTGCGCAGCGCAAGCAGCAAAAGTGAATAAGCGAGAGCGGCAATCGATGACGGTAGTGTACAGTAGGGTGTAGTGCGAGCTGTTGTAGTGACCACCTCGGAAGGACACGAGAGGACTTGGATCCTAAATTAGGACGTGAGCTAAGTTTAGCCAATCCTAATATAGGATTTTAAGAGTTGGAGTTGGCGAAGCACTCAACGCACTCACTCGCTTACTCGTAGACGTGCTCGTACGCAAGTGTGTGGCCGACGCCTCGTGCTTCCTCCTCGCTCGCGATGATGCTCAAGTTCTGCGCAGGACTCTTCTCGTCGGACGTGACGACACCAGCTCCAGCACCAACAGGATCGGCAACCTCTCGGAGCAATGGACCTCCAGTGTCGCCCATGAGCATCGGGAGTAGCAAGCAGCGGCTGCTGAAGAAAGCGATGGCTGCAGTGCTCCTCGATGCGCACGAGGCCAAGTGGGAGAAAGAGTTCCGCGTGCACTTTGACGGCTCCAAAGCCACAGGACTTGGCTTCGAGGGCGCAATCAGTCGAAGCGCGCGCTCGCGATCGCAGAGTTCGTTTGTCTCTGGCGCTAGCTCGACCAGCCGCATTGATCTGAGCGACACTGACGCGGATGCAAGCGAGCGCTACGAGTGCGTCGTGCGCGAGGTCGTGTCCGAGAGCCTCGCTGCCGAGTACAACGCGCGCTGCCGCAGTGTCGGCGACTACTCTCGGATCATCCACAAAGGACTGCGCGTGCGCAAAGTGAACGATCAGGACGTCGCAGGCGTAGCGTACGACCACGTGCTGCAGCTGTGCGTAGGGTAGCTCTCCTGACTGACTGACTAGCGCTCTCGTATGACCGACGACTGACGTACTGCTGTTGGCTTGCTCTGGTGTCGTGTGCCATCACTGCGCTCGCCATCCAGGATGCGCGCTGCGATGCCAGCGTTCTTCCTCACGTTCGCAGACACGAACTCGAAGCGATTGAAGGCGCCAGCAGCAGCGCCATTGCGACTTGAGGAGCCGAGCTTCCGTCCACGTCCGAGCTCCAGCGCGATGGCGATCACAGCATCCGTAGCTGCAGTTGCTGGTCCAACGCTTGCGCGACGCAACAGCAGTCTCGGGCTCCCAGCGTCTGCGCTGTCACCCACTGGTGTCTTGGACGCGCAGAGTGTGATTCGCCTCATGGCGCGTCGCAATAGCAGCAGCAGTGTCGTGCACCTGCACAGTGGCGGCGGTGGTAGTGGCGACCGCGCGAGCATGACAGCACTTGGACGCGATGCTGCGCTCGTGAACGACCTCGAGACAAAAGCAAAGGACGTGAGCGAACAGCTCCAGCGCGCCAAGCAGCAGCTGCTCGACCTCCAGCGCTCGCGTGAGCAGCTCGTTCAAGAGCGTGACCAAGTCGTGCAAGAGCGCGATGCACTCGCTGCAGCAAAGCAATCGCTCGAGATCGAGAAGCTTCGACTGCTTGAAGAGCGCGACGCTGTCGCGGCAGCAACACAGCAGCAGCTCGCTAGTCAGCGCCAGTCGGCAAACGACCGCACAGCATCTGCGATCGAGCAAGAGCAGCGCGAAGCGAGTCGTTTGAGCGACGAGCTCGCTGTTGTGCAGACTCAGCTCGTCCAACTCGAGCACGAGCACGCAAACGCGCTGAGTGCGCAGGCGACACTCCAGGGTCGACTCGTCGACCAAGTGCGCCTGTGCGAAGAGAACGCAAAGCTCGTCGACGATCTGCGTCACGAGCGCGACGAGCTCGCACTGGCGTGGAAAGAGCTCCAGCTCGAGCACACCGATGCGAACCACCACGCTGAGGAGCTCCACACGCGACTAGTCGAAGCGCAGACAGCGCAAAAGGCAGCAGAGACGCAGCGCGCGCAGCTCGCAACTGAGCTCGAGCGCACGTCAGAGCAGCTGAGGGACCTCGTTCAGGGCATTGAGAGCCTCCAGTGTACCAGCGGCAACGGCTCGCAACGCCGATCTTCAGCATCGCCACCGAGTCTACAGCCGCTTGCGCTGCTACAAGGCATCCGCAACGAACGCCTTGCGATCGAGCAGCGCCGTGACGAGCTCTTGGTCGAAGCCTCACGCACAGAGCAGACGCTGCAGACTGTGCGTCTCGAAGCTAAGACGCTCGCAGCTGACAACGCGGCGCTCCGAGCCGAGATCGCGTCGCTGCACGAAGACGTCGAGCTAGCGCAGCAGCGCCAGCGCGAGCAGCAGCGTCAGGTCGCAAGCGACTCGCTCGCACAGGAGCAGCACATGAGCGCAAAGCTCGACGCGCTCACGCAGCAGCTCGACGCGCTCACGCAGCAGCTCGAGACACTCGAGCGCCGCTGCGAAGCCGAGCGCAATGAGAAGCTCGCGCTGCGCTCAGCGCTCGGCGCGCTTGAAGCGACTGCACGTGCGCGCCTCGAAGCGCACACTAAGGACCAGGACGTGCTCGCGCAGTTCAAGCAGCAGCTCGTGAACGGCATCGTCGTGACGAAGCACGGGTCGCGCGGGAACCCGCACGCGCGCGTGCTCTTCTCGGACCTCGCGTGCCGCTGGATGTCGTGGAAAGCGCCGTCGAGCTCCGTGTCGCTCGTGTCGCCGCGCGCTGACGCCAAGGTCGAGACGCGGGACCTCGTCGAAGTGCTCGCAGGCGCGACGACCGAGGTCTTTCAGCGCACGAAGCCCGAGACACCGGCCAAGTGCCTCTCGCTCGTGTTTGTCCACCCGTGTCGGACGCTCGACCTCGAAGCCGAGACACCGGACAAGTGTGAAGCGCTGCTCCGAGGCTTCCGCTTGCTCCACGACGAAGTGACGCACAAGAGACGGCAGGAGTCGTGAGGCTCGAGGCTGGAGACCTGAGGGCTCTGAGGGCAAAGGACAGCAGATCTAGGACCACTGACTCGATAGGCAGACAGAAGACTGAGGGGCTAGCTACTCTAGGATGCGGTGGTGACTCTAGTAGACTAGCAACAGACGAACAGCAGTGCGTTCAACCTCCTAGAGAACGTCTACTCTCTCTCTCTCTCTCTCTCTGCTGCGGATCTATCGATCGCTTCTGTAGTGCTCTAGTGCTTCAAGCCTTCGCTCAAGCCGCCAACGACTTGCTCGTAGCTCGGGAAGAGCTTGAGGTCGCCCGAGTACACGAGACTTGGCGGATGCGCCATCGCGCTCTGGACCACGCGCTGGATGTCCGCGGCCGTGACGCGGTCGATCTTTGCGCAGACTGACTCGGGGCTCTCGCGCATGCCGTACGTCAGGAGCTGTCGCCCAATGTCTTCGTACAAGATCATGCGCGACTCGAGGTTCATGAGCACAGACGACTTGAGCTGGTTCTTCGCGCGCTGGAGCTCCGTCGCGTCGACTGGGCGCGTCGCAACGTTCAGCATCTGGTTGCACAGCAACGCGACGAGGTTGCTCGTGTGCGACGGCACACAGGCGCCGTAGATCCCGAGCAAGCCGGCGTCGGCGTGGATCGACGAGAACGCAAAGGCCGACTCGACCCAGTAGAACCGGTTCAGGACGCTCGTGTACAGGCGCGAGTACATGCCTTTGCCAGGGCCGCCGGCGGAGAAGCTGTCGCCGCCGCCGAGGAGCGTGTGGAGCACGCACACTGGCACGAGGTCGTCGTGGTGCCAGCCGCCAGTTGGGAACGCGAGCGCAGCGTACGAGAACATCGACTCGGGGTTCTCGATCGTCTGGATGCCGCCAGTGTAGACCACGGGCCCAACGGGCGCCGGCGCGTCGCCCTTTGGGACGTCAGCAAAGAACTTGGTCGCGAGCGCCACGAGCGACGCGTGGTCGACGCCCGAGCCCGCGAGCACCATCTTGTCGGCGACAAAGTGCTGCTTGCGGAACGCCAGGACTTTGTCGAGCGTCAGCGCGTCGATCTTGTCGAGCGGACACTGCAGCGGCCGTCCGAGCGACGCGTTCGCGCCGTACGCGGCCGTGTGGACGTACTCTTGGAGCAGCGCCTGCGGGTTCTCGAGCAGGTCTTCGGTCTGGAAGCGCATGATCGTCTTGATGCTCTCGATCTCGTCCGGCGAGACGTCGAGGTGGAGCACCGAGTCGGCCAGGAGCTCAAGCCCGCGCTCGACGTTGTCGCGGAGGAGGTCGATCGTGTAGATGATCTGCTCGCGGCCGCAGGACGACGTCGTGAGTGCGCCGATGCTCTCGATCTGCCGCACGAGGTCGGCGTGCGAGCGCGTCGTCGTGCTCTTGAAGCCCAAGTGCTCGAGCAAGTGCGTCACGCCGACGTTCGAGTCTTGAGTGAGCGCGTCATACAGGCACAGGTAGGTGGTGAGTGAGTGCGTGAGCTACGGAGGCGACTGTGTGGCGACTGTGGATGGAGACGCACCGTCTTCGAGGCGACTGCCAGCGTCGATGAAGATCCCGAGCGTCGCGGCTTGGCCGTACGTCTCCTGCGAGATCACGCGCATGCCGGATGGCAGCACAGTGATTTCGGTCTGCGGCGCCTGCAGTTGGCTCGCAGGCTTGAGCTTTGGCAGACTGTGTCGGCAACGATGCACACGCACACGTGGCTGTTAGCACGTGATACAACACATATAAGTAGCAATACACATAGGCAAACGCACCCTGGGAGCTCCTGGTCGAGCGGCAGCTGCGGCTTTGCGACGATGTCGGGACGCAGGATGTCCTTTGGATCTGGCACGTCGGATGTTGGGATGTTGGCGTGCGAGAAGCGGCGCACTGGTGGCTGCGAGCATGCGCGCAGCGAAGACGGCGCTACTGCTGCTGATGATGGCAGTGCAAATGCAGAGAGCGAGCGCGCAGCGGCGCGGCGCAGCGCAGTCGATGTTATCGCGAGCACCATACTGCCGAAGTCGGTGGTCCTTCCGCCGACGTTCTGTTTGGCGAATGCCAATCTGTGTGGCTCAATTGACACACAGGCAAGTGTACCGCTATTTGTGGCACATGTTCTGTACATGATATGAAATATTCATCAATTCATGTGTATAAAATGTTAAATTGAATAGATAGATGTACCACACAGAGCGGTACACTTGCTTCCAGCCAATGCGTTGACAGCACAAGCGCATCCAAGGAGACACGAAGGACACGAGCGACAACGATGGCAGGCAAGCGCAAGCAGACGCACTGGGCCGTGCGCCGCAAGAACAAGCAAGCGCGCGCAAGCGATGACGACGCGAATGGCGAGAGCAAGAAAGCGCGCAAGAACGAAGGCGTTGATCGTCGCGCAGGCTTCTCCGAGACGATCCACCCGGGCTCGTACGCTGCGCAGCGCAAAGCAGCACTCGCTGCTGCTCAGAGCGACGCTGCTGCTTCAGATGCTGTTGCAACAACCGACAGCGCTGCAGCTACTGCCAACGCAGAAGAGAAGCCACCAAAGCGCCGCTACGGCATCTGGCTCGCGTTCTGCGGCAAGAACTACTCGGGCATGCAAATGTACGTCCTCACGCCATGCGCTGCCACCACTCAAGCGAGTCCTACATCGATGCATTGATAGCCGAACACTCACACTCACGCGCGTACAATCGCAGGAACGAGGGCGTGAAGACGATCGAAGCTGAGGTCGAGCGCGCGCTGTTTGAAGCCGGTGCGATCGCCGAAGTGAACTACGGCTTCCTCCAGAAGGTGCGTCCATCAGACGGACCTTGTCATGTCCTCCATGAAGAGACACGCTCACGCCACTCTTTCTCTCTCCCTGTTGGCATGTCCGTAGATTGGCTGGAGCCGCGCAGCGCGCACGGACAAGGGCGTCCACGCCGCTGGGCAGCTCTTGACTGCGAAGCTCCACGTCGGCGACGACATCCCGGCGTTCATGGCAAAAGTGAACGCTGCGCTCCCGAGCGACATCCGCGTGATGCACATGGTCACAGTCACGAAGAACTTCAACGCGAAGATGGCGTGCGACCAGCGCACGTACGAGTACCTCGCGCCGACGTTCATCTTTGGCTCGCGCGCGCGTCCGAGTGCCTCGAGTACGGAGCCATCAGCGCGCGTGAACGACGACGATGTCGACGACGAGAACCACGCTGGGATTGAGATCACGCCCGAGACGCTCGCGGCGCACCAGGCGTTCCGCCTCGACGCGGAGACCCACGCGCGCTTGAACAAAGTCCTGCGGACGTACGAAGGCACGCACAACTTCCACAACTTCACGTCCAAACTCGAGCCCACGAGCCCCAAGTGCAATCGCTACATCACGTCGTTCCTGGCCGACGCGCCGTTCGTTGCGAACAACATGGAGTGGATCCGCTTGCGCGTGATCGGCCAGAGCTTCTTGCTCCACCACATCCGCAAGATGATTGGCACGGCCGTGGAGATCGTCGCCGGCGTCGCGGATCCGGACGTGATTGACCGCGCGACGCAGCTCGACAAGATGGACCTGCCCAAGGCACCGAGCGTCGGGCTCTATCTCGCGCAGGCGCACTTTAAGATCTACAACCTCAAGATGAAGGACTCGATCCAGACGTCGCACCCGCCGCTCGACTTGGAGGACCCGGACGTCGCGGCGGCAGTCGAAGCGTTCAAGCGCGCGCACATCTTTGACCACATCATCCAGCACGAAGAGGCGACGCGAACGTACGCCAAGTGGCTCCGGACGCTCGAGACACTGCCGTGCGACTACACCGCCAAGCCATACGCCGAGTGGAAGAAAGAGAAAGAGGAACTCTCGGCGCTCACAGACCGCGCTGCGAAGCGCGAGGCGCTCCAGGCTTTGCGAGCTGCAGCGACGACTGCGAGTGCGAGTGCGACAGCAGGAGACTCTGTTGAGGCAAAGGCAATGGAGTCAGTTGCCGAGGTGGCCGACAAGGTTGTGGACGACCGTGACGCCGAATAGACAGACAGGAGGAGTAGGACAGGAGGTGGCAGTGGCTGGCTATGTCGATACGTAGGACGAACAGAGGATGAAGACTACTGAAGCGCCATATGAACAGACCTTGACACGCCAGGTGCTGCAGCTGTCTTGGTAGTGCAGTCGTCACGCTGATGGCCATCAACTTTTGCTCCAACGAAGTCGGTCGGTCCTCCGAGTCGGTCCGTCATGCCGTCGACCGAGTTGAGAGCGAGCGAAACTGCTAGTGGTCACCATTTTGGACGACGTTCACGCTCACGCCACTTGACCATCGAGCGCATCTGTAGCATCACCATGCCCGTGCATCCGCTCGCAGCAGGCAAGCACGAGCTCTCGGACAAAGCGCTGCGGCTGTCGCAAGTGATTGAGCGCGAAGCGCGGCGCAATAGCCGCATGGTCCGACCAATCCTCCCAGCGTTCTCGCGGCGATCGCACGGCGGAGACTCGGAGACTGGACAGAGCAGCAGTAGCAAGAAGCAGAAGAAGAAGTCGGCCGCCGTCGGTCCATTGCCAGACACAGACGCGCTACGCGGCGCGAGTTCCAAAGCTGCGCATTTGAGAGACGGCTCGATCGTCGCAGAGTTCGAGCGCCAGGGCTCCAAGGTTGCTCAGCTCGAGCGCCACGGCTCCAAGCTTGTGCAACCACGCGCAGACATCGGTGCGAGTCCACATGAGCGGCGATCAGTCACACTCGCGAGCACGAGCGCCATGTCGGCTGCTCCGGTAGCGCCAGTCCTGACTGCACAGCAGCGATTGTGGCTCCTCGTTGACGACCCGCAGTCGTCGCTCGCTGCAAACTACGTCTCCGTCACGATCTTTTTCTTTGTCGTCGTCTCAACGATCGTGTTCATCGCTCAGACCGAAGAGGGACTCGCAGTCTACGCTGACGAGCTCGACATCGTCGAAGTCATCTGCGCAGTTGTCTTTACGCTCGAGCTCCTCGTGCGGATCATCGCGTGTCCTAGCAAGTGCCACTTCCTCCGAGGTGCGTCAGGCACTCACCGCTAGCTCTCAGCGGCAGAAGCAGCTAAGCACTACCGTCTGCGATGCTCACTGTCTACCTCTCTTTCACCATGTCCCTCGCTCGCTCTTGTCAGACTTTGCCAACTGGATCGACATCTCGGCGATCTTCCCGTTCTACCTCGAGCGCATGCTCGAAGTCGACAACGCGAGTTCGTTCGGTGCGATCCGCATCGTGCGACTCACGCGCGTCGCTCGTGTGCTTAAGATGTCGCGGTACTCGTCGGCGATCCAGGTCTTTGTCCAAGCGATCGCCGTGAGCATGAAAGCGCTGTCGATGCTCATCTTCCTCATGGCGATCGCCATGATCGTGTTCTCGAGCCTCATCTACTTTGCCGAGTACACGCACGACGGCTGCCGCAGCGGCGGCTGGGTTGGTGACTGCGCGAACGAACCGCCACGCTTTGCGTCGTCGCTTGCTGGCGCTGCAGCAGCGCGCGTATCGTCGACGACCGACTGCATCTGCGTCGATCCGAATCCGTACAAGAGCATCGCCGCGTCGTTCTGGTGGTGCATCGTCACGATGTCGACTGTCGGGTACGGCGACATGACGCCAGTGACGCTGCCGGGCAAGATCGTCGGGTGCGCGAGCGTGCTCACCGGGATGCTCGTCCTTGCGCTGCCGATCACTGTCATCGGCACGAACTTCCAGAAGGTCATGAAGACTGTGATGCAGCAGACGATGAAGTCGAACGTCGACTACCTCCGCGGCAAGCGCATGCTCTGCCGCAACGAGATTGAAGCGATCCTCCAGCGCTTCCACGCCGTGACTGAAGACATCCACCTCGACGTCGACGACGTCATCAACGTCTACGACGACGACAACAACGGCATGCTCGAAGACGACGAGCTCCGGCGGTTCCGCGACGACCTCGAGATCCTCCAGAACCGGTTCATGACGAGTCAGCAGAACGGTGGCAGCGGCGGCGGCGTCGCGTCGCCATCTGCTGCTGACCTCGGCGACACGACGCGGTCGCTGCAAAACGGAGTCGCGTGGTCGCTCAGTGACGCAGCGATGCAACCGCAGCGACGCCAGTACAGTCCAGCGTTTGCGCCAGTACGGCACGCGAGCACATCGGTCGCTGTCGTGCGGTACTGGAACGACACAGCTCACCACAACGGCCACCACCACCACGAGACGCAGCAGCAGCAGCAGCGGCAAAGTCCGACCTCTGCATCTGCTCCAGCCACCGGACCGTCGAGCGTCTTAGCGTACTCAACAAGCCTCGACGGACAGTCGACAACGCCGCCAGTACACCCAGCAAACGGCGATACACCATTGCACCTGCCAGGCGGTCTCGTACACGACAGCGATGCAGACGACTCGACGCACTCGCGCCACTCTTCACAGAGCAATGGCGTCCCAACGCCGTCATTGCCTCACGACATCACAAGCACCGAGCTCTTTTGGCTCCGTATGCTCGAGATGCAGCACGCGTGGGAAGAGCGACTGCACGAGACTGAGACGCGGCTCGAAGCGAAGCTTCAGGTGCTCACGAAGATGCTCGTGCGCATGGAGGGGAAGCTCGAAGAGGACGACTAGGACCTGTGTGTAGGGATCGAACAATCAGTGTGAGCGTCCTAACACGGCACCAAGTGGTCTGTGTTGTCTGTTCATCTAGGTGCTCCTGCTTCATGACCAGCGACACTGACCAGTGCTTCCATCTCTATGTGTGTATGCGCTCTGCCTCCTCCTTCTCTCTCGCGTCCTAGTCGTCCTCTTCGCCTTCGAGTCCTTCGTGCACGGCGTTCGCCTCTTGGAGCAGCGCGTGTCGGTCCCCGCCATTTGCAAACGCCGCTTTCGAGTGCCGTCGGAGTCGTACCGCGGTCGCTGAGGTGTCGAGAGCCACTGGCGTCTGGAGGTGCTGTCCATCGGTCTCGTTCAAGTCACGACTACTCTCTGCTGTGCTTGTCACGAACGTGGAGGACGAAGCGTCAAGTGGTGGCGCATCGCCAGCAGCACCGACATCTGCTTCGACAGCGCTACGACGGCTGCTGCTACTGCTCAAGCTGCTCGTTTGGAGACTCCGACTGTTGCTCCGACTACTTGTTCTGCTCGCATCGACTGCGCCATGGATGCCAGTGATGCTCTTGCTCGAGCCCGTTGCGATCGACTGCGCGCGGCGCGTGCGCGTCGAGAGCGACGGATCATCTGCGTGATCCACGACGACGCCATGTCCTCGTGATGGCGTCCCATGGCTGCTGTCTCCGTCCGTCTCGGAGCTCGTGGGCTTGCCGTCGAGGTCGTTCAGCGTCCCGCGCGGCAAGATGAGCTCAACGAAGAGCTGGAACGCGCTGTCCCACTCACTCTCGTGGTTCACGCGCAGGATCGCACTCAGGTGCGTCTCGAACGTACTCACGCGGCTCGCTGGGCGCTGGTCACTGCTCACACTGTTATGAGTACTTGGTGCTCTCAGGTGGTTCATCCCAACGACTGGCGCTGACGTGCGTCGCGCGACGAGCGACTCGACGACCTTGCGACTGTCGCTAGCGCCTGTGCCACTGCTAATGCTTGCGAGCGACGCGCCTAGGCGCTTCTTCTGCCGCACAGCGTCCAGTGCGAGCTTGTACACGAGCTGGAAGTACGCGTGCGACTGGAGGATCTCGACCAGGCGCTCCGAGTCGAGCGCAAAGAGGTCGCTCGCGCGGATGCTCGTGACGGTCATGAGACTCACCGAGTGACCGAGCAAGCCGATTTCGCCAAAGTAGTCGCCGTGGCGGAACCGCCCGGCGTGGTACAGCATCGGGTTCGACGCGCTCTTGGAGAAGAGGTAGCCCCGCACGACAAAGTACATAGCGCGGCACACGCTCCCTTCGACCACGACGCTCTCGCCGCGCGGGTACCCCTCGAAGCGCAAGTGCTGCGCGATCGCATATACGAGACTCTCGACCATCGCTGTCGTGCTCGCGTCGTCTTTGCCAGCGCTGCGCGCCAGTGGTCGGAACACGCGCTCCATGAACAGCAGCAGTGGCTTCTCGGCAATGTACATCACGCCTTCGGTCCGCACAGTCTGTGGAAGATCTGCAAAGACCATTTGGTAGTCCACACCGGCGTACGACGACCACCAGGACGTGAGGAACGCGTTCGCGCGGAGCTTGAGCGCCGCACTGACGCGCCAGCGCGCGAGGTAGTGCTCAACGGCGATGTGGTTCTTCCGGAACCGGATCTCGTTGTCAATGTGGAGGATGAACACGTTCGCCATCTCGCCGATCATGAGCGCCATGATGAGTTGGCCGACAAAGCTAATGAAGATGCTGAACGCGTAGTCGAGCGTGCGTGACGGCACGAACGTCCGACCTTTCTTCACGAACGCAGTCGTGCCGAACATGAGGCCGCGCAAGAGCCGACGGAGGAGGAGACTCGGCGCGGGGTCCGGCGTCGCGAGCTCCTCGGCCGGCAACCAGGCTTGCCACACGGTGCCAAAGCCGTCGTGCATCGCAACGGCAAAGTACGCGCACGAGGTCCAGAAGATCGCGAGGAGGTAGAGGAGCCAGAGTGTCTTGACGCGGTCGAGCTCGAACGTCACGCTCCGGCGCTTGATCTCGTTGCGGTAGTAGACCAAGTTGCGCGCTTTCAAGCACCGGTTGAGCCGGAGCCACTTCTTCGCCACGGCGTGCTCGCGCTCAAAGACAAAGTCGACGACGAAGTGGTCGAGCGGGAACGCCGCGGCAAAGTCCCACACGAGGCGCTCGCGCTTGTACGCGAGCAAGTGGTCCTGCTCGTATAGCTCCATCGCCACTTGGTTCGACCGCACCCGGAACTGGAACCAGATGTCGAGCCAGTACACGACTTCGCAGACGCACTCGACGAGCCGGAGCACGACGGGGACGCCGTTCCAGCGATCAAGCGCGTCGTAGACGACGCGGTACGGAATGAACACTGCCATGAAGACTGTGCAGAGCGACGTGAGACGGACCCAGATGATGTACGACCGACTCTGGATCTCGACACCGTTCACGAGCAACGCGAGGACGCGGCGAAGCTGCACAAGCGCTGGATTGAGCGCGGCTGACAGCCGTGGGAGGACGTTTGTCTTGACCAGCGCTTGCTGGAGCGAGAACGCAAGCGACTTCTTCTTGTCTGCGCGCGTGTGGGCGAGCAAGAGCTCTTCAATGCCCTCGGCGCGCGAGTTGAGGATGTCCATGCGCGAGAGGTTGCGCTTGAGTCCGCGGCGCCGACTGTTTGCGCTGCTACTTGCGTCGCTCTCTTGGACTTCGGTCGCCAAGCGCGTGAGGCGCTGCTGCTCTTGCTGGATCTTGACAATACGCAGGACCTTCTTCTTCCACTCGGGGTACCGATCGAACACGAGCTCGAGCGACTGGCGCGAGAGACGATAGAGGATGCACGACGTCTTGGCTTTCACGAACGCATTCCGCGGCGCGTTGGTGAACAGCGCGGCTTCGCCAAAGTAGCTCCCAGCGGTGATCTCGTTCACCTTTTGGAGCGCTGGGATGCCGCGATTCGCACCGCTTGCCGACAGCGGCATTGGTGGCTTGAGCGTCGCTGGCGATGTGCCACTGCCGTTTGCTGCTGTTGGTGGTGGCGTCCCTGAACTCAATGACGCCGTCCCACTCGGTGGCGGCGGCGATGTGAGGAGCGAGGCAGGGATGAGGATGTCGAGCATACCGGTGAAGATGAAGAACATCTCGCTGCCCTCTTCGCCAAAGCGGCAGATGAACTCGTCTTTCACGTACAGCGTCTGCGTGAAGAGCGAGACGAGCATGCGCGTGACCGAGTCCTCCATGCCGGTGAGGAACGCGACTTTCACGATCATTGGCTGGAGCTGGAACATGCGAATGTCGACGAGGAGCGACGGCGGAAGGACGCGCTCGAGCACGTGCTCTTGTGTGATCGAGTGAAAGCGCTTAAAGAAGTAGAACGTCTTGAACTTCTCTTGGATCTCCAGTGGGAGCTTGAAGTGCGCGAGGAGGTGGCGCATGGAGCTGAGCTTCGCGACGAACTCGCGGTTCTCCGAGTCCTGGAGCTCAATAACGTCGAGGAAGTTCCCGACGACGTACGCAAAGAGGAAGAAGCCGCTCGTCATCGTCGTGACACTGAAGAAGCACTGCGCGACGCTCTTTGGAAGCTCACCGGTGCTCGA
Organism: Globisporangium rhizosaccharum; assembly: GCA_023333795.1. Taxonomy (NCBI): domain Eukaryota; phylum Oomycota; class Peronosporomycetes; order Pythiales; family Pythiaceae; genus Globisporangium; species Globisporangium rhizosaccharum. Next base: position 50,550 of record JAASFN010000038.1, read on the forward strand.
CGCCGACATCAAGCCAAACGACCAGAAGATCGAGCCAAAGTACTGCAAGCTCCGGCTCCCGTGCTCCAGCGCTTTGTGCGGGAGCCACGCGTTGTCACCAAAGTACGTCGTCTTTGCAGGGTCTTCGTCCGCGGCCTTGATCCACGTCTGGAGCCCCGAGAGGTTCGCGGCAAAGTCGAACCAGATGCACCCAAAGACGTGCGCAATGAGGTACGTGTAGTACACGAGCTTGACGAGCCGGAGCTCCGTCGCGAGCTTCACGTACTTGCTCTCGAGCGACCGAAAGTGGCTCGGCGCCTTGACGATACGCACGAGTTTGTTGAGACTCAGGAGCTCCCGGCGCGCGTGGACGTCCGGTGCGAGCCAGTCGAGCGCATAGAGCGGCACGAGCGCAATGGCGTCGAGCGCAAACGCTCGCGACCGGAAGTAGTGCGTCCGGATCGTCTGGATGTCCATGACCTTGTTCCCGTACGCGTAGTACCCGAGGCGAGACTGGAGGTACATGTCCACAAAGAAGCAGCTCTCGAGCACGAGCGTGAGCACATCCGCTTTGAGAAACACGCGAGACGCAGCGACGTTTGGTGCGAGCTCGACGCCAAAGCAGATGTGGTACACGACGATCGCACACTGTGCAGTCGTGGCCGCGAGGATCCAGGTCTCCCAGACACCGACGAATGGCGCGTCTGGGTCGACGCTCGTCTGGTTCCGCCAGAGCCACGCGACTGCGCGGTGCCAGACGTACCCGAGTGTGTGCGTCGTCTGAGCATCCAGCAGTGCACGCCGCAGCGTCGGCGACGACACTGGCGGCCCTGGATGAGCCCCGTGCGTGATCTCGGACGTCCGTGCGACCTTGGCGCTCTGGAGCTTGCGCTCGAGCACGTGGAGCGAGACTGGGAGCGACGGAAAGACGTTCTCCATTGCGAGCAAGTGCTCGCGCGAGATGCACACGACGATGCAGCCGCTCACCGCTGTCACGTGCTCCGAGTACCCAATCGCTGTTGCGCCTCCTGCTCCTGCTGCTTTGGTCTTTGCTTTGTCGCTTGGCAAGTGCAGCGCGTCAGTGCCAAAGAAGCCGCCGAGCGGGACTGCATACGGGTACCCGCCGTCCGGCATGACGGAGACGCGGCCTTCGAGAACAAAGTAGAGTCCTCCGGCGTGGTCGCCGAGGCGGTAGATCACTTCGCCTTGCCCGTACAGCACAAAGCGCAAGTTGTCGAGCAAGATGCTTTCGAGCTGCAGGCGCACGTCGTCGGGCATCTCGTTCGACGTGCTCGTGCGGAACGGATCTTCGACGCGCAGGAGCCCAAGCGTCTCGACCACCGACGTGCAGATGCTCTTGACAATGTCGCGCTTGATCACCGTTGGGAGCTCTTCCAAGAGCTCTTGGATGATCGCGCCGCGATGGGACGACCACCAAAAGTCCAGGAACGAGTTCACGCGCTGGTGGATCGCCAGTGGCGCGCTCTGGCGCTTGAGGAAGAGCTGGATGCGCGTGCGCGTGGCGAAGAACTCCTTTTGCTCAAACGCCGAGGCCGTGAAGCGCTTCTGGACTTCGTCCACGACGATCGCAGTGATGAGGAAGCCGCTGAGCATGAACCCGAGCGCAATCGCGTACTGTCGGTCGCTAGCTGGTTCCATCGTTCGACCGAGCGCCGCGAGGACGTTCGCGGCGTAGTAGAGCGACCGCGCGTACTGCATCGCGCCGATTTTGAACACCTTGGGGTCGCTCGCAGTGTACACGTGGCCGTGAAAGTCGCGAAAGTGCGTCGCGTTCACTTGCTCCATTGCGACGTCTTCAGATGGGATCCACGCCTCTTCGTGATGGCTAAAGCCCTCCCAGTGCGTGATGCTAAAGTGCATGCACGCGACGATGTGGTAGAGCATGAGGAGGATGAGACCGGAGAAGAGGAGACGCTTGCGGCTGTTCATGAGCGTGTAGCTCTCGACTTCGGCAAAGTGGCCTTTGAGGCGCCACACACGCAGGAGACGCGGGAGGCGCACGGCGGCAGTGTTGAAGCGCGACGGCTGGAACATCCCGTACGGCCAGACGCAGCAGAGGTCGAGCACGAACGCCCAGCTCGAGGCGTAGCGCTTCGCACTGCGCACGGGCTCGGTGATCTTCTCGGCGTTGAGTGTGTACGAGAGGTTAAAGTTCCCGTACACGTCGGCCCAGAGGACGAGATCCGTCACGATGTTGAGCACGGCGATCGGCACGATGTGGTCATCGAGCACGAGGAACGCGAGCTGGAGCGGCACTGCGATCCAGTCGTAACAGAGAATGAGCTGGAGGCAGAGGAGCCACGCCATGCGCGTGCGCGACTCGGCGTCAATGCATTTTTTGCACAGCAGCGCTGCCCACCAGTGCGTCGTGGGCGGCGGCGGTGGCGCAGTCTGCGGGAGCTGGTCGTAGAAGCCTCGGATGACGTCCTGTGGCTTGCCATCGCTCGGTCCGACTCGGCCTTTGCGGAAGAAGCTCTCGCGGAAGAGCTCCAACTTGCGCTTGCTCGCACGGAAGAGCGAGTTGCGCTTGAGCGGCGCACTGGTCGCCATCGGTGGTGCCGACGCGCCATTGATGTTGGCGTCGTCACGCTCTGGATGTACCTTGAGCGACTGGAGGTGGTAGCCGCAAGGCGATGCTGCGCGCTCGAGGTAGAGAACCGTGGCGGCGGCGGCTGTAGATGCGAGCGCGTCGACTGTCGGCGACTGGGACCTGGTTGACGCCATAGCAGCAGAGTCAATGCTGTTTACCGACGGTCCAGTGCTATCCTCTGCTCCTGGCTGCACGGCCGCGAGCGACTTCTTGCTCCGCCAGAGCTTCTGCTCCGCGCGCAGACCAACGACCTGGAGCAGCATCGACTTCTTCTTCTTCGAAGGGGCTGGCGCGACGCCACTGCTCGCGACTTGGCTGATCTTGTCCTCGTCTTTTGAGTTCGCAGTCTTGAGCATGCGGTCGACGGTGCTCGAGATCAGCCGCGCGTACCGCGGGTACCCTTCCAGGAGCTTGTCGACGTGGAAGCGCGAGAGTCGGTAGAGCGTACTGTACGTTGTCGTGATCATCGTCGCGGAGCGCGGGAGCTTTGCGAGCACCGCGACTTCGCCAAAGAAGCTCCCTTTGCGCAGCTCGCGCACTTTGACGCCGTTCACTACTGTGTAGAGCACGCCCGAGTTCACGACGTACATCGCGTCGCCGTGGTCGCCGGCTCTGAAGAGCACAAAGTGCGCTGGGCACGAGATGAGCTCGAGCAAGCTCGTGACCGCCTTGATGAAGTGTGTATCGCAGCCATCAAAGACTGGGATGCGCGCGACCGTGTCCTGGAGCAGCTCGATTTGGATGTCGCTTGCGATCGACGGACAGAGCAGTCGCGCGGCTTCACGGTCGTTCGCCTCTGCTTGTGTGTAGTACCGCTTGAGGTACTCGACTGCCTGTTGCTGGAGCTTGTGTGGGACGCGATGGAACGCCAAGATGTGCTGGAACTGGTTCACGCGCGCTTCGGCCGTCTCCGAGTCGCCGCTCTCGCACTTGGACAGCAGAAAGAACGTCGCGCAGAGATACGTGAAGAGCGAGAAGCCGCAGAGCGCGACGAAGATCGTGAACGCAAACTGCGCGTTCGTGTGCGGGAGCTCGCCTTCAAAGAGCCCTGAGAGGAGCCCGAACGCCCAGAAGAGCGACATGAGGTACTTCTGCTGCGCGTGCTGCTCGTGATCGGGGACGTGTGGGAGCCAGTGGTTGTCATGGTGCGTGTCGTAGCCAAACGAGAAGCGCGCGCAAGCGACAAAGTGCGACGTCAGGAGCGTGATGCCCAGGACTTTGACGAGCTTGAGCGGCACGAAGTAGCGCGCGTAGATGTTGTCGAGGTTCGAGATGAGCTTCGGCAAGCGCCGGACACGCGTGAGCTTGTGGAACTCGAGAAACACGAGCGACGTGTGCTCGAGGTCGATCGGCAGGAGCGACAGCGGCAAGAGCGCAAGGACGTCAAGCACAAAGCCGAGCGAGCGCAAGTACTTGGTCCGGGACTTGCGCGTGTCGCGCAGGACGTTGCCGTCTTCGTAGTAGCCAGTGTTGAGCTGCACGTAGATGTCGACGCAGAACACGAGCTCGCAGACGTACAGCCCTGCGAGCTGGGAGCGCCCGACATCTGGCGTGAACACTGCGACGTACTGTACGAGGAGGAGCTCGTAGAGAATGCAGGCGAGCGTGAGCTGCTGCCACGTCGTGATGACGCGCGAGTTTGGGTCAAACGCATTGCGGACTTCGGCAAAGAGGAACTCGGCTGAGCCCGAGCGCTTGCGATTCCGGAACGTGTCGTGGAACTCGCCGCCCGAGCCGGACTTGCGTCGATGCATCAGCCACATACTCACTGTGCAGAGTGCTGGGTGCTGGGAGTTGCGAGTCAGAGCTTAGTGGAACAGCGAGGTGCGCAGCGTATGAGGCATTGCTGTTATCTTTTGCTTGACGACGCGCAAGTGGTGCCTTTGGTCTGGACGACGACGCTGCTGCTAACGGCACCTTACAGCTTGATGTTGCTTGCGCTCTTGCTGCTGCGTGCGTACGTCTGTTGCTTCGTGCTTCGTTCTTCGCGAAGTTGGTTGGCGAACTCGCCAATTTCAGGCTCAAGTCGAAACGACCGAACCTCCTGACGGACCCCCTGACGGGCCCGAACGTCGGTAGTCAGCCCACGAAGTGCAGCGATCAACGTCGAAGCGACTCACTTACACGCTTGAGCAGCTCTCATGCTGAGACCCTCATACTCGTGTCTGGACCCTCAGAGCGCGTGAACGACTCACAAAGCTCGCTGCGTTAGCGCAGGTTGAGAGACAATGCGCTGTCCTGGTGGCTCGAACTCTTGCTGGCGAACACTGGTCGACACAGACAACGACAGCGAATGCACTCGTGACACAAGCGCTCAGTCAGCGTGAGCAACTTCGTCAGACGCGTGTAGCTGGTGCAAGTGGTGCAGCAGCTTCGTCTTCATGAGACTGTCAAACTTGGAGCATCACTTGGTCCACTTCTCTCACTTCATGAAGCTCGGGATCGAGATCGTCGCCTCCGTCGAGAGAAACGAGAGCGCAATCTCCGAGAATGACGGATGCGAAGGTGCATGGACTGTTGCAGCGCTCTCAGAAGCGGCACTGCACCTCGAGTGACTCGATCGCTCCGCGAAGCAGCTCAAGAGTGTATCGCTTACAAGAGTAGGCTGTTGTATCACTCATTTATTTCACTATTAAGTGTTGCACACTCGCATTTGACCACCAAGACAACAACAAAGCACACACAAGACAGCAATGGCCATGGCAGCAACATCGCTTTACGACCTGCTCGACGTGTCACCGCAGAGCTCGGTCGACGAGATCCGGCGCGCGTACCACCGCGCTGCACGTCAGCACCACCCAGACAAGCGCTTTACCGCTACAAACACTGATGCACTTGACGCAGTGACGCCGCCATCCACAGCGACATCAACAACGACAGACGCTGCGTTTGTGCGCATCCAAGAGGCGTACGAGACGCTGCGTGATCCTGAGCTGCGCGCAGCGTACGATGCGAAGCTGCTGCGCGATGCAGTCGTGCACAAGCGCGACGTCGAGTTCGTGCGTGTTGCTGACGTCGTGTCGGTGCGCGAGATGACGCGCGAAGTCGTGCCAGCAGACGCAGACACAGACGAAGAAGTGCTCTTGACGCGTCCGTGTCGGTGCGGCGACGTGTACGAAGTGAGCGAAGACGAGCTACTCGACGGCGTCGACGTCGTGCCGTGCAACGGCTGCTCGCTCAACATCCGCGTGGTCCTCGACACGCCCTAGTGTGTGTACTCAGTCCGTCCAGCCATCTATAGACTTAAGTCCGCACACAGGCAAGCATGGCAAGTGGTGGTGATCTGTCGTTCACTGTGTAAACTATATGCACGTGCACTGTGCGCTCTCGTATCGCTCACGTGCACTCGCTCACTCGTTCTCTCAATCTGTCCATAAGTCCGCATATGGTGCTAAAATACGCACGAGTGTGCGCACTTAGAACTCTTTCCCGCGCGGTGGGCCGTGGTGCGGGTACCGCGTCGGCGTTTGGATCGCACTGAGCGCACTGATGCCAATGTACGCGAGGAAGATGAAGAAGAGCCCAAAGAGCAGACCCGTGAGCACCTCGGGCGTCATGTGCACGTAGTGCGAGAAGCAGAACGCTTTACCGCCCGAGTACCCGAGCGTCAAGCCCGTCTCGCACACGAGCGCACCGGCTGCTGCAGGCGTCTTCGTCGTGTTCGCTGCGAGACGGCGACGGCGCGCATTTGGCACAGTCGCTGGGAGCTGCGTCGGCACTGCTGCGTCGCCTGTCAAAGCAAAGTCCACTGCGCCTTTCGTGGCGCTCGCGAGCACTTCCGACGCTGCTTGGATGAGCGCATCAGTCTCCGGGAGCGAGTGCGCGTCCGTGGCGATGCGCACAACGAGCAGGTCGGTCTGGCCGTTCGTTGCGAGCGCTTGGCCTTTGCGCGTCGACAGGAACGACTATAGTTGCAATAGGAGGTACGTATGTGTGAGTGTTGGTCCGTCAGTGAGTGAGAGCTCTGTCAGTATGAAGACGAAGCGCGGGCAGGTGCCGCACCTCGAGCTCTTCGACGGGGACGTCGTTAAACGCCACAGAGTTGTCTCCAAGCGCCTGGACGAGCGACTTGGTGCGCGTCGTGTGCGGAATCACAGCCGACGTCGTCGCGTCAGTCACTGCAGTATGCACGAACGAGCGCGAGGCGCCGGCCGCTGTGAACTTTGCGACGTCCTGCGTGTGGAGCGTCGTGGGCAGGAACACTGCGAGCAGCTCGGCATTCGACTGCGATTGGCCACAATACACAGCACAGAGCAGTGAGTCCTCTGGTATATGCAAGAGCATGAGAGCGCCGTGTGTGCATGGATCGCTCCCCTCACAGTCGCTTGGGGCTATTGCATCGTACCTTGCTCGCTGCCATTGCGCGCTGCAGCGTCGAGACGACTGCAGTCTCGTCCAGCGCCGCGCTCACGTACGACTCGGTGCTCTGGAACGTCCTATGATCGAAGCGACGCACATACACGAGCAATGACATCGTGAGCTGCTGCAGATACTACGAAAGATCTCGTTGTGGCTCAACACGACTGTGTGTGAGCGAGAGCGCGTGAATTGCGCCAGAAGGAGAGACGCAAGACGTACGAATGCTTGGACCACATGATGAGCGGCATGTGCGGCAGCGCCATGTCGGCACGCGCGACCTCGCCGAGCATGACGCCCGCAAGGAGCAGCACGAGCGTCTTCGCGATCATCTCCTCTCTCGCTCGCTCTTCGTTGGCTTTAGCTTTGTATGAGGCGAAAGAAGCAAAACGGACGCACAGAAACAGCGCAAGAATGCGTGCAAATTGCTTTGATTAGAGCGCCATATTATGTTAAATTTTGACGTTTCAATTATTTGATACAAAACGAAAGTGGTATTTTGGTGACAAACAGACAATAAATAATTCGATTTGTACATACATTATCAAAGTTGTTTCGTGTGTTGTATTTTGACATAGATAATCAAAGTGTCCTTTGTGATGAGTCAGAGGACACTTTGTGCTGATCCACATGCAATCATCGCACACACAGACATCATCGCTGTGCATCGCTGCGCTGCAGACCGCCAACGCGCTGCGTAGTAGAACACTGCAGAACCAAGATCGCCGCCAAGCGCACAAGCACGCAAGCAAGAAACCACCAGCACCAGCAGCAACTAGCAAGCGAGTCGATTGACGCAGACGGCACGATGCTGCTCTTTTCAGGCGACGAGCACGAGCGCGCGTTCCACACGTGGCTCGTGCGCGCAGTGTTTGCGCTCGGCGTGCTCACGTTCGTGTCCACGAGCGTGATCAAAGCGCCGTACGGTCGCCACGTGCGTCCTGGCTGGGGTCCGACGCTCAACACGCGCCTCGGGTGGGTGCTCATGGAAGTGCCATCTGCGCTCTGGTTCGTGCTCGTGTTTGCGCTCGGCGACCACTGCTTGTCGACGACGCCGCTCATTGGCGCTGCGCTCTGGTCCACGCACTACTTCTACCGCACGTTCGTATACCCGTTCTTGATCCGCACGAGCAAGGACAAGCGCATGCCACTGACGATCGTGCTCCTGGCCGACGCCTACAACGTCGTCAACGCGTACGTGAACGCGCGGTACTTGAGCCAGTTTGGTGACTACGCGACCGATGCGCCGTTCACGCGGCCGACGTTCTACATTGGCGCCGCGATGTTCGTCGTCGGCCTCGCGATCAACATCCACTCGGACCACGTCGTGATCGAGCTGCGCAAGCCTGGGGACGCGACGTACTCGATCCCGCATGGCGGCATGTTTGCGTTCGTGTCGGCGCCCAACTACTTTGGCGAGCTCCTCGAGTGGTGCGGCTGGAGCGTCCTCACGGGCTCGCCAGCTGGTTGGTCGTTTGCGTTCTACTCGGCGTCGAACCTCTTGCCGCGCGCAGTGAGCAACCACCAGTGGTACCTCGACAAGTTCAAGGACGAGTACCCCAAGAGCCGCAAAGTCGTGATCCCAGGGCTTTGGTGAGCAACTGGAAGCAGTATGAGGGAATACGCCGAGCAGGACGTCAACAAGTGGCCATGACACATGGCGTGACGTCGAGTAGTGCCAGCTTGCAGCAGCAAGTCGTGTCGCTTCAATGGATAATAGTGAAATAGATAAGGGATTTCACAGCGTTTGGAGGTGTGTGGGCCACATAGCCTTTGACAAGTCACTTGATTTGATTATGAAGACATTTGCAATAGTAAACTGGTTCGATAGTTTTGCTTGAAATGAACTGCACATATCCAACAATTGTACTGTTTTACTCGATATAAATGCGGGATGCTATCTACATTTCAAATTGTACAACATACAGAAAGATCTGTGGATAGCAAACAAATTCAGGTTGAAACATTTGCGTATTCCAACAAACACCTTGGTATTTGTATGTGAACGAGGAAAGCGCTCAGCTGTTCGCGTCGACCTGCTCGCGGAGCCATTGGATTTCGTGTGTGAGGTCTCTCACTCAAAATCGCAGACGACCCGAGTGCGCTCAAGCGCAAGAGCAAGAAGAGGGAGCAGCAGCACTCCATCCATCTCGATCACTAGTAGACCACGTTGTCGTCGTTGCGATGCCGCCAAAGAAAGGGAAGAAGCCCGCGGGCAAGAAGCCTGCTGCCGCTGCGAGCGGCGCTGCAGATGACTGGGACGACCTCTTGAGCGAGTTCAAGCCCGAGACGCCTGCGTCGGACGGTGCTCCTGCTGCTGCCACAGACGCCGCTGCTGCTGCTCCTGCGAGCGAGTCGACCGACAAGAGCGACGTCGATGCTGCTGCAGCCGCGTACCTCGCGTCGCTCGGCGTCGACACGTCGGCTGGTGCAGACAAGAAGGACAACAAGAAGAAGAAGAAGGGCAAGAAGAAACCGGATGAGAAGAAGCCCGAGCAGGACACTGGTGCGAAGAAGCCGCTGTCTGCGGCCGCGAAGCTCTTGGCCGAGCGCCAAGCCGCGTTGCGTGCTGAGCAAGAGCGCATTGAGCAGGAGCGTCTCGAGCAGGAGCGCATTGAGCGTGAAGAAGAGGAGCGTCGGCTCGCAGAAGAAGCTGCGGCCGAGGAGATCCGTCGCAAGAAGAAAGAGGCAAAGGCCGCGAAGGTCGAGCGCCAGAAGAAGGAGGGGACGTACATGACAAAGGCGCAGAAGCAGAAGCTCGCAAAGGCACAGGCGGCGCTCGAAGCGCTGCAGCAAGCTGGGATGGTGCCTGACGCCGCGGCGCCTGAGGAAGAGAAGAAGAAGGTCGTGTACTCGAACAACAACAACAAGAAGAGCAAGAAGAGCAAGCAGCAGCTCCAGCAAGAGGCTGAAGAGGCAGAGGCCGCTGCAAAGGCCGCAAAGGAAGCCGAAGAAGAGGCTGCGGACGTCGCAGACGACTGGGAGAACGCCGCGGACGAAGCCGAAGCGCCAGATGCGTGGGACGACGAGGACTGGGAGAGCAGCGACATTGTCGCGTCGCTCGAAGACAAGCTCAACACAACGAGCGCCGGCGCGGACGCGAATGCCGAGAGCGACGACGAAGTCGAGGACTTGCTCCTGATTGAGCAGCAGAAAGAGCAAGAGCGCCTCGTGCAGCAGGGCATTGCACTCAAGAAGCGCCAGGAGGAGCTCGAGGAGCAAGCGCGCATCAACGCTGAGCAAGAGCGCATTCGTTCCAAGGCGCAGCAAGAGGCGGACCGGAAGAAGCGCGAAGCTGCAGACCGCCGGCGCGTGCGCGAAGAGGAGGCGCTCGCAAACGTCTCACTCGACAACTTGCGGTCGCCGATCTGCTGTATCATGGGGCACGTCGACACAGGCAAGACGAAGCTGCTCGACAACATCCGGAAGACGAAGGTCCAGGACGGCGAAGCAGGCGGCATCACGCAGCAGATCGGCGCGACGTTCTTCCCGGTCGAGGCGATCAAGCAGAAGACGGCGCGGCTGAACGC
>JAASFN010000039.1:0-60636 GCA_023333795.1 Globisporangium rhizosaccharum
CGCTTGGTTTGTTTGTCGACTAGTGTAGTCTGCTCGCATTAGCGAAGTATCGAGATGCAATGGACATGCGCTGTTCACTCGAGTGAAGAGATTGCTCATGTCAACAAGAGCAGAGCACTCGCTTGGAGAACGGAGCTCAGAGCTCGGAGCTCAGAGCTCGGAGCTCAGAACGGATGAGTGCGCTGGGGCTAGCTCGAATTCGACTCTCCTAGCCTTCGCAACGCGATGCTGAACAGTATCCTAAATTTACCCATGAGATTTGCCAAACGTGCGAACAAGTAAGCTCCAGAGGTACTCTGACGGACTCGGCTGTCAATGTTGTCGATGTTGTCCAAGTGCACGAGCTTGTCACTAGCGAATTCTCTCCTTGATGCGCTGCTGATAACAGCAACGCTAAGCAACGAGAAGAAGACGAACTGCATTGTGGTCCATGCCATCTTGCTCATCTGCGGCTTTGAGCTTGGTGCTCACTCTTTCACACTCACAACGCTCAGCGAGTGCTGACGACTCTATCCTCTGCGACATGAGTGCGTGCGAGTCCCAACGCGACCTATTTCGTATATCATGGGATCTGGATGCCCGGAATACGTCCCCGACACAGACAACACACGCGCACAAGTATTCGAGGGTATCCTGTCCGCTTGCCCTCATGCTCATGGTGGTGCGACGATGCATTGCCACCCTGGCGTCAAACTACATAGATGTACGCTTGTCAGCGTTGTCTCCGAAGTGCACGATCGCAATGCGATGATCGCAATGCTCATGGTACACTCGCGCACCACCTGGCATTTTGCACTCGCTTCACGAAGTGGTCATTGCTCAAGTTCCTCTCGAGTGGCTACATCGGTCCAGGACCCACCCATCGACAGCATCGACGCCTGCACGCGGTGGAAGCTGTTGATTCACATCCGCTGGACGAGCCGTCTATCTGTTCACCCAGTCACTCAACATGTTCCGCTCGTGGACTACTGCTGCTACCATCACGTGCTTTCTCACAGCCACGCTCTACTCCAGCACCGCCACTGTTTACGCTGGCTCGGCTGCTGCGACTGCAAATGCCGATGCTACGAGTGTAAATGACGACCTGGACACCAGAGCCGACGCGATCGTCAATGCGTTCTCGACCGACGACATCATTGGCCAGATGACGCAGCTCGACCTCGTCAGCGTGCTCCACGCCGACGCGACGCTCAATGAGGACAAGGTGCGCGAGTACGCACGCACGCGCGTGGGCTCGTACCTCAACTCCCCGTTCTCAGGTGGTCCGATTCAGGGCAAGTACGGCTGGACCGCATCCGAGTGGCGCTCGATCGTGCAGCGCATTCAAGAGATCAGCATGGCCGAGAACGGCGGACATCCCGTGCTCTTTGGCATCGACTCGGCGCACGGCGCAACGTACGTCTCGAACGCAGTGCTCTTTGGCCACCAGATCAACGGTGCAGCAAGCTTCAATCCATCGCTCGTGCACGAGATGGGTCGCGTCACAGGTCGCGACTCCGAGGCAGCCGGGTTGCCGTGGGTCTTCGGACCTATGCTCGAGATTGCGCAGAACCCGCTCTGGTCGCGCACGTTCGAGACGTTTGGAGAAGATCCGTTCTTGGTCTCGGTCATGGTAGATGCCGTCATTCGCGGGTTGCAAAGCAACGACGCCACAGCTGCGTGCATGAAGCACTTTGTCGGCTACTCCAAGACGCCAACGGGTCACGACCGCGATGGCGTCACGCTCTCGGACTTTGACTTGCTCAACTACTTCCTCCCGCCGTTCCTCGCTGCCATGAACGCTGGTGTGATGTCCGCTATGGAGAACTACATCTCGATCAACGGCGAGCCGGTCGTGTCGAGTGCTAAGATCCTGCGCGACCTCCTGCGCTCCGACATGGGCTTCCAAGGCGTGACCGTGTCCGACTGGGCCGAGATCAACAACCTCCACGATTGGCACCGCGTCACAAAGAGCAAGGCTGACGCCGTGCATCTCGCGCTCTCGCAGACGTCGCTCGACATGAGCATGGTGCCGTACGACACCCACTTCATTGACCACGCCAAGGACATGCTGCGTGCGAGTCCGGAGCAGTTGCCGCGTCTCAAAGAGTCCGCGCGCCGCATCATCAAGATGAAGCTCAAACTCGGCTTGTATGATAACGCTGTACCTGGCGCAAGCAACGTTGCCCAAGTCGGTAGCGACAAAGACGTCGCGGCTGCGCTGGAGTTGGCGCGCGAGTCGGTCGTGCTGCTGCAGAACAAGGACAGCACGCTCCCGATTTCCTCGACTGCGACGCCAGTCTTCCTCACAGGGCCGACGGCAGACAACGTTGGGCACCTCTGTAGCGGCTGGTCCATTCGCTGGCAAGGATACTCGGGCAACGAGATGTTCCCACACGGCGTGTCGATCAAGCAGGGCTTCGAGAAGCTCGCCGGTTCGTCCGTCACCTACTTCAACGGACTGAGTATCGACGGGTCGTACTCGCCTGCAGATATGGCGACTGCCAAGACTCACGCACGTGTAGCAGCATACACGGTGGTCGTGATTGGCGAAGGGAGCTACGCAGAGAAGCCTGGCGACATCAACGACTTGGCTCTTCCGAAAGGCCAAGCTGCGTACGTCCGGGAACTCGTGGCGACTGGCACCAAGGTGGTGCTTGTGCTCGTCGGTGGTCGCCCACGTCTGCTCGACGGACTCGCTGGTGAAGTCCACGCTGTTATCGACGCGCTGCTACCGTGCGAGCTGGGCGGTCAAGCAATCGCTGAGATCATCTACGGCAAGGTGAATCCGAGTGGACGACTGCCGATCACGTACCCCAAGGATGCGGCGAACATCATGATCCCGTACAACCACCGCGTGAGCACGCAGTGTGGGAACGGACCGTGTAAGATGGAGTGGAACTTTGGCGCCGGGCTCAGCTACACGACGTTCACGTACTCGGCGCTCACACTCAGCAAGTCTGCGGTTGCCGGTCGCGACGACTCGCTCACGGCGTCCGTCACAGTCACGAACTCGGGCCCGCGCGCTGGCAAAGAGACTGTGATGCTCTTTGTGACGCAGCCGTACCGCGCCATCTCTGTGCCAGAAGTCAAGAAGCTGCGCAAGTTCGCCAAGATCTCACTCGAGCCCGGCGCGTCGAGCACTGTAGAGTTCAAGCTCACGGCTGCAGACTGGAGCGTGTTTGCGCCGCAGATCGGGCGTGGGCTGCACCAGGTTGCGGAGGACGGTGAGTTCGTCGTGGCAGTCAAACCTGAGACCGACTGCAACGTCTACGGTGCAAGCGTCGAAAACCCGCTGTGTGCCAAGTTCGTGTTGAGCGGCAGCAGTGGGCGGAAGCTCCTGCGGTCTCACTCCAGTTGCTGAGCTCGTGTGCATCGTACATCAGCTTTCGAGCCTACTGTTGAAACACCGCTCGCTCTGTATCAGTTCATCCTGTGCACGCATACATGCCTTGTTGTGCATGCATTCTGAGCAAACGCTCGAGAAGTCGAGCTCGGGTCAAGTCGACGAGCCCAGGAAGCACGTCGAGCATCGAGTGCCATCGAGTGCCATCAAGTCGGACGCGCGTGTTTGCTTCTTGCCTCTTGGATCGAGGACTGACGTTGTGATCAACTTGCGACATGTGTCGACATCAAGCAAAGAAGCCATGGTGTCGAAAGATACATACAAATCAAAAGATACAATTCTAGCAAGAGCGGATCCAATTGGTCTGAACAAGTTTGCTCGAAACAAGAGCACACACACTGTAATCAATACGGAGGCGGCGATTATCTCACATGTGCGCGATCGATCGAGCGCTGTATGTATGCAATGCGTCTGTGTGTGTGCAAAGCTTGCTCTCCCAGCAGCGCAGTCCTCAAGATCAAGATCAACTTCGTGAGAGACGCGCGATCGATCACACCACCACCGTCATGCTGGCGTCGTCGCTGTTCCCAGATCGACGGATCTGAGCCGCGTGCACGCGCATCTCGCTCGCTCGACCAGCTGCCGCTGCAACAGATCAGCTTCTTCTTCGTCACTTTCGGATTCGCCGTCGACCGCAGACACGATGACGACGACAATAGTGCTCCGCTTCGCTGCTACACTTGCGCTCGCACTCACTGCACCTGCTGCTGCTGTCGCCTCCAGTGCGCTCGCGACCGATGCAACGGATGTCACCGCTGCGCCGATTGCGTCGCTCAAGCTCGGGTTCCACGTCAAGCGCAGCTCAATGGCAGTCCACGGCCACTCGGACTTTGACGTACTCGTGAACCCGGTCGTGTCCGACCCAGACGCGGTCACAGGCGTCCGCACTGTGTCGTTCAATGGCGCCGCGACGTTTGTCCAAGACGGCGTGACGCACAAGTACGTCCTTGTCGACGGCGTGCCGTACCACTCGATCGAGACTACCAGTGGCAACACTGAGACAACGTGCGTCTCTCCGACGTCGTTCCCACCAGTGCACACTGTGCTCCATGCGATCGCGAGCGCGACGCCAGTCTCGAGCGTCACGTCGGCGCAGACGATCGAGTGTCCACACGGCGCGCTCCTCACGACGACGTTCGCAGGCGAAGCGTACGTCTTGTGCACTGCGAGTGACGCAAATGGGTCGTTCAAAGCCATTGGTGAAGACCTTGACGTCGAGTTCCAGTACATCGCCGAGCTGCCAGTGATCACGAAGCCAGCAAAGGCGCCAACAACGTGCGTCAAGATCGCTGAGCACTCGGTGCCGCTCGACATCGCGTCGTTCGGATTGCTCTGGGGCTCGCCGCAGACCACGACGTTCCACCGCGCACTGCGGCAAACTGCGCAGAGCGTGAGTCTTGCAGGTCCAAGCTGCGGCTGCAAGGGCACGCGCAAGCCGTGTCTGTTCTTCCACGGCATGGACGTCAAGGCCGACGGCGGTCTCGTGGACAACTACGATTTCTTTGGCGACGTGAAGAACCATGCGCCGTGCTGCTCGTCGTTCAAGTTCGCGCTCATGAACACTGTCGACAACGCCTGGACCGACGCCGCGCTCCAGCACAAGACGTGCGAGTACGCGCTGTCTATGAGTCCGAAGAGCGACAACGCGACCAAGACGATCGAAGACACAATCATCGTCGCACACTCGATGGGGAACCTCCAGCTCGCAGGCGCTGTCGCGACCGGCAAGTGCTCGCTCGGGAAGACGGCGCAGTGGATCGACCTTAGCGGTCCGATCAAGGGCAGCATGGGCTCGGACCTCATCCGCATGGTCTGCGACGGCGGCGACGTTGGCAAAGACATCCTCAAGTCGCTCGGCGGACTCATTGGTCAGTGCCCAGGCACAACGATGCGCAAATCGCTCGTCTACGACGGCGGCAAGTTCTGCAACGCGACACAGTCGGCCGAGTACGCCGCAGCGCGCAAGGTCCACAGCGAGCACGTGACAGCGTCGATCTGCGGCCGTTCGTACACGGGACTGCTCTCGAAAGAGTCGGCTGGGCTGTTCTTTGGTGGACTCTTGATTCCGCACAAGTCGAGCGAGAACGACGGCGTCGTGGAGTTCCAGAGCTGCATCGGCGACCTCCCGGCGACGCAGTTTAAAGAGGACTACGCGAGTCCGTTCTACCGCGCGAAGCTCAACCACGCCGACACGACGATGCACAACGGCGACGCGCTCTTTGACAAAGCGCAGAAGCCAGTCAAGTGGTTCGAGTGTCTGCTGTAAGCGTAGGCTTGTGTCCATGGCGTTGAATGGCGTGGCATCGGTCTAGTGACGTGGATGACGAGAGGAACAGCGTTCAATAGACTCGAGCTGATGATGGTGAAGTGAATGGCGTCAGGTAGACGCGTGGTCGCTGGTGAATGGTCATTGTTGTGCTGTTGCGGTCTCACGTGCTCGTTAGAGCGTGAGCATCGGTGGCGATCTGGACGACGACAGACTCAACAACCGACTGACTGCTCGAGGACTCTGCTTGACGACCGGAGCGTCTCCGATCGTGCTTCGCCTTGCGCTTGGTTCAGATGGTGTCAACCGATCTCGGCCACTGACAGGAGGCTCTTGTGACTGCCAGTTCAGCTTGTGCTCGAGACGCTCGAGCACTTGCTCAGCTTGACCGACGGCTTTGGTCTTGGCGCGTGAAGCGTCGAGACGGAGCTTCCAGACCACAGCTGACGTGCGTGGAGCACCATGCGCTCGCGGCACGCGCGGTCGCTCGTTCAGTCGCCCGAGAAGCTCGCCGGTGATCGACCAGAGCGAGATACTGCCGTCTTCAGTCGCACTCGCTACGAGCAAGTTGCTCGGTCGCAAGTCGTCGACGTTGATGACCTGTACGCTCCGCATCGCCGTCGAGCGATGCGCGTGCCACTGGTGCAGCTGACGAACAGAGTCGACTGACAGTGGCTCTGTCTCTTGTGTGGTGGTAGCACGCCTATTAGCAGGCTCCTTGTCATTCCTTTCGTGCTTGAGCGCCTCCGATCGGCAAAGCACGAGCTCGAGGTCGTAGATCGTGATGTACCCTGCGCAGGTTCACACAAACGAGCACACACACTTGAGATGATGATTCTGGACACTCGCAGCGGTCAGGACACTTGCCACACCTCAAGGCAACCAACCAACGAACCGACCTTGATCATCTCCGACAACCAGGAGCTTGGTATCATGGCCACGACTCCCAGCCCACGCAGTTGCAAGGATCGTCGTCTCTCGAGACGTCTCTGCCTGTGTGTCGCCAGGTTCTGCATCATTCGAGTCGTCATTTGGACTCATCTCTGTGAGAAAGACCGCTGTGCTGGTCATCTCACCAGCGTTCACATGCGACGGATAGCAGCGCGCAGGCAGGCGGTGTGTGAACGCCATGAAGCGCTGGTACGAGTGCGGGAGCAACGGTGGGAGTGCGACTGCGGACCAGAGCTCGAGTCGACTGCTTCCCGCATCCGAGCAGACGAAGTACGGATACGGCGACAAGAACGCAATGTGCGAGATCGACAACAGCGGCGATGCGGATGTAATCGCTCGGTCCTGACCGCGTCCGACTTGCCCTTGCGCGAGCACAGCGCCGTTCTTGACGTTCCAAGCGCAGAACGTCCCATCGCTCGACGACCCAGACACGAGCGCACACAGTTCGCTGTGCACATCAAGCGACGCAACGCTCGAGAGCGAGCGCTCGGACCGAGGGCCTTTGCCGTCCTGCAGCGCAGTGAGACTGTCTTTCAAGATCTCGAGCAGACTCGTGAACGTGATCGTGCTCTCACTTGTGCTGCTGCTGTCGGCTCTTGTAGTGACGTCAGAGGTCGCATCGACTGCCCTAGGACTCGCAAACGCCACGGGGAATGCCGCTTCAAGCATATGTGGGAGCCTCGAAAGCGGGATTGAGCCACTTCGAGACGTGTCAACGTCGCCAAAGATCCGCATCAAGCGCTCGATCTCATTGCCGTAGAAGAACGCGCGGAGCGCGAGCGGGACCGAGTACTCGGGTGCGTCTGTACTAGTCGCAAGACTGTTGAAGAAGATGCTCGACGCGCTCTGGACGCCGCGCCAATGGTTCAGCTTGAAGAGCACGTCGAGCGAGTCGGCGCACGTGATGAGGATGTTCCCGTCCGTGGCGCTCGAGACAACGTGGCGCTTGTCTTGGAGCCAGTGCATCGCTGTGATCTCTGCTGCGTGCACTTGCTTCTGGACCACGACCGATCCGTTTGGGATCATCACGCGCGCGATGATGCCGCCCTCTGTGCCGACAAAGCACGAAAAGTGGTCGTCTACGAGACACGCGCACGTCATCTCGGACCCAATCACAGGCGACGCCGTGCGCACGAGGCGACCCAAGTCGGAGTCCCAGCTCTTGAGCTCCCAGCACGTGAGTGCAACGAAGCACTGCGTCGGCGCGCAGTAGAATAGCGCGACTGGATTCTTCGCTTCATCGAGCTCGACTGTGGCGTTCGCATTGGTGGCGACGTCGTCGTCCACTGTGTTGCTCGGATCACTCGTGCTCAAAGTGGCGTTGGCGCTCCGCACTGCCGCCTGGTCGATGAAGAACACGGTCGAGTGCGCGATCGCGATGCGCTTCTTCGACGCGATGTAGCACAGCGCGGCCATTGGCCGCGACAGTGTCCGTGGGATGCTGTGGTCTTTCACGTACAGCTCCTTTGCGACTGTCTGAACGGCGGCGAACTTGCGCAGGTCCCAGATCTTGACGACGCCACTATCGTCTGCTGTGATGATGTGGTGCGTCTGCGGAACGACGTCCATGCCAATGAGCTGGCTTCGGTGTCCTGTGAGCGAGCCGATCTTTTGCTCGACGTGCGGGTTCCACACCTGGACGCAGTGGTCGAGCCCAGCGCTGACCAAGTACCCGTTCTCTGGGCTGTACCGGAGCATCGAGACCGCTTTCTTGTGCCCAGCGAGAGACTTTGTGACGCGATGCAGGTGGAGGTCGATCATGTAGATCTTGCCGTCGAGGCACGCGCCAGCGACTTGCGCCATGCCGTCGACCACGAGCAAGTCGTTCATGACTGGATGGCCTTTATGGAAGAACGTGTGCGAGCGACCGAGCGTCTCCAAATCCCACGCGTGGACCTGGCCGTTCGTGCAGGACGAGAAGAGTTGCGTCGATGCAATGTCGCTGCTCATTGCGAGTGCGAGCTGTGCGACGTGCGTTGGGAGTTGCTATGAGGACAACGCAATGAGTCGCATGGTGAGAGGCAGTGGCAGGAGAGAGCCAAGCGGACTTGAGTGGCAGCAGATGCCATGCTAAGTACCTGACAAAGCGCCAGCGTGTCGATATCGTAGAGCGAGATGACTGGCGATGTCGTCGCAGTGACGACGTAGCGGCCGAACGGCGAGTAGAGAGCGTCGACAAGCCGACCGCTACGAACGAACAAACAAGAAGCGATTCATATGAGCGACGACAACAGAGTCGAGTCCCAATGATCCAAGCGGCAGAGTCGGACCTCGCAGAATGCGTCGCGCCTCGCACGATCGCGTTCGTCGTTGGGTCGAGGATCGAGAACCCGCGCTGCTTGTCGTCGTGAAAGAGGATCTTGTCGACCTCTGGGAAGTAGAACTAGCGATAGACAACAACGACACATGGCCAGTCAGCGCTGCGTGTGTCATCCTCTTCGTCTTGGAAGTGCTCGCACCATTCCTTGGATCTCGGCAGTCATGTTGAGCGGCGGCGGCGCGGTTTCCACTTGGTACTGCCCCATGTTACGCGCGTGTGAGCTGACCGAGCACTTGATCTTACGAGCAAGAGAGCATGCAGCGCACCTTGAACGTCGTGTTGTCTTCGTCGACAGTGCGAATGTCTGGGGAACCACACACATACGCGCCAGACGTGAGCTCTCGACGACTTGCTAGCTCATTCAGAGAGCCTCTCTGGATCGCCAGCGCACCAGACGTCTGCGTGATGAACGTGCTAAAGTCGACCCAGTTGAGCACACCGGCAGACCGCACGTCGGCTTTCCGGAACAGCGTACTGATCTCGCACGTCAGCTCCACCTGCATCATGGTCATTGTCATCACTCTTGTCAGTTCACAGCGCCTCTCATCTCACACTGAAACAACTCGACCTGCTACACACTTGTTCAGCTCGCGACAGCTTGTGCGCCTCGAGCCCTCGCAGCATCTCTGCGATGAACGCATCTTCGCTCAGTTGCTCGTACGTCTCAAACGCCTCGTGCAGCGCAGTCATGCCGTGCTGGTCTGTGATCGCCATGCACGTGCATTAGCTCGTCCCTAGCAACCGCCAGTCGTCACATAAACGCAAGACGTACCCAAGTTCGCTACGAGTGACGACGGAGCAGAGCGATCTGTTAGCTGTGCACGGGGTCGTGACGTCGGAACGACCATCGCCGCGCGTGTGTCTCGGCTTGGGCGCATGAGATGGCTCGGTCGAGGCACCAATCGCTGCTTCATCCCTGCCGAGTCCATGAGCACGACATTGCTGCTGCTGCTGACAAACTTGGCTTTCTGCTCGCGCGAGTCACGCGCTGTTTGGCTCTCGCGGATCTTTGGAAAGTAGCTGCTCGCCTCGGCGACATAGCCATTGCCGCTCTGCTCGCGCCGGCGCTGCGCTTCGATCGTCGCAGGGCGCTCGGCTTCGAATCGGTGCTGGCCAGTCTGGAACGCCGGTGGGATCTACCAAGCGAACGTGTGCATGAGTGCGTGAATGTATGCGTGCGAGACCTCACCACACAAGCGAACGTACGTCTGCAGGCGCAAAGATGCGCCGTCCATCGCGTCTGCTGCTGCTGCTGCTCTTGCGGTGCGCCGGTGGCACGACGCTCGTGAACATATCGCCTGGTCTCGTCATGTCAGTAGTAGCAAACACACCGAGTGCCACGACCGGAGACTGCTGAACATCCACGTCTATTGTTGTTGTTGCCTATGCCCAGTCCGCCCGTCAGTCCAAAGGGACTCATTCGCACACTCACTCACTCGGTGCGAGGCGTGACCGAGTGGATCATCGCAGTTGCAAGAACGTCGTGCACCACGCGCTGCTCGTGCTCGAGTGGCAGGAGCTCGAGCTCGATCTCCTGGAACGCCGCGACGTAGTTGCACTTGGTGTACCCGAGCCTGTCATCCATCCCAGCCGCACAGTCGGTCAGTACGTGTGCAAGTGGGACTCACACGACCACGACCACCACCATCCACAGCAATGCGAGCGTACGTGTGAAAGAGCTGGAGCGACGCGTGGTTTGCTTCGTTGATCTTGCAGTAGAACCGCTGGACCTGGAGCTGCGACGTCGCTAGCTCCGCCACAAAAGCACAAGAGAGAGCGCGCGCGACTGAGCATCGAGCCAACATCACCAGCAGTCAGCGCGCCGAACATGACGTACCGTACGCCATCATGAGCGTCACGGCCTCTTTCGCAAAGCCCTTGCGTCGGTACTTTGGCTCGGCGATCATGATCTCCATCTCGCAGTTGTGCGCGTCGTCGTAGTCATTGAAGAAGAGGTTCACGTCGCCAGCCATCCCTGCAAGTGCGTGCCAGACGTGTGTGAGTCTCTCTATACAATGTATCGGTATGGACGTATCGCTCCAGTCTCAGACACGTACGGTCAATAGCGTCGGCGCTCGTGAACGCCGACACGTCGTGGTCGTCGCTATCATTCGCGAGGACGATGAACGTGCACTCTACGCACATACGAGTGCTCATGTGAGTCTTTGTGTGTTGAGCTATAGAGTAAAGAGCAAGAGCAGAACGTATGTGGACGCACTCTTATCGTCGTCCCGCCACGACTGCTGCATCGCGTACTCTTCGTCCATTGACAGCGGCTCGGACGCAGTCATCTCTATCGCCACGAGCGAACAAGCGCTATTGTAAGTGCACGTTCAAGTGCGCATGTACATCCAATCGCTACGTGTGGCGCATACATGCACGCACCTTGGAGCCACGGGTCTTTCATCCACTCGTGGTACTTGGCAACGTGCTCCTTCTCGTACGGCACGAGCGTGACGTTCTTCCCGACCTGATGGCGACCAGCAGTAGCTACGTGTGAGCAGTGTGATCCAGCATAGGACACTCAAGCGCTACATCTGATAGTGAGAGAGAGTAGCAAGACGTACGATTACGAGCCCAGCGTTCGCGCGCATGATGCTAGTGATGATTGATGCGGAATGGCAGCCATGTCGAGAGGAAAGTAGCGATCAGGTAGTCACAATTTGACTGACTCAGTGTGGAAGTCAAAATGACAACAGAGGCTTCTGTGTGGAAGTCAAAATGATACAGATACAACGTACGAGATGATGGCAGAAGCACATGAGTGCCCTGCGCTGCTGCTGCAGACACTTCCTGTGCTCATTGAGCATCGCTGGCTCGAGGTGCGTCTTCATCTACGCATGCATGTGAACGTGTACTTGTAACTGTATGTGTGTGACGCTTATCGATGCGCTCTATCGATCAGGTCGATGCCGTCGATGCCGTCGCACAGCTCAGCCGTGCGTTCGACCATGCTGTGCGCAAGTCCAAGCTGCGACGACGAGCAGTACACGCGCATGGCTTTCCATCACATCTGCGCATCCAGTGCGTCGTCGGCTTTATCGCTCTCGCACTTGTGTGTTCGCATCACGTGAGCATTGACTGACTGTGTGGGGATCCGCCTTGTATGCGTCTGTAGCTACTGGAAGCTGTGTACGAACGTCCAGGCTCTTGCAGCCGACATGCCTGCGAATGAGGCCACAGCGCAGTCGTACATGCGGGTGCGGCTTGTTCTCTATAAGGCGTTCGCTCTGTACTGCAGTAGCGCAGCGTGACTGACGCGTTCAGTGACTCTGGACATGCTCATGTGACTCCAGTTCGCAGGCATCGCCAGCATGTCTGAGGCAGCGGCGCTCGAGACAACAGGCGTCGAAGGTGCGTTCGAACCACTTAAAGAGATGCTCCAGCTCATTCGTGCGTCCTATGGACTGACAGACGCCTCGTGGCACTAGGCGAGATCAGTCGCGACGTCGACCGGACGTTCCCAACGCTCGCATTCTTTGGCGACGACGCAGACGGACGCCGGCAGCTCAGCAACGTCCTCAAGGCCACAGCAGTTCACGCACCTGACGTCGCGTACTGTCAGGTGAGACAGCGCTCGCTTTGAGCAGGTACAATACACAGACACTGTCCTACTGGCGCGACTGACAGAGGCGACACTGGCTCTAGGGCATGAACTACGTCGCAGCAGTGCTGCTGCTACTGCTGAATGGCGCGGATGCGAGCAGTGAGCGCAAAGCACAGACGGCCGAGTTGCCAGAGGAGACGGCGTTCTGGCTCCTCGTGGCGCTGATCCGCCACCGAGGCATGCGCGACCTCTGGCGCGACAAGATGCCTGGGTACGTCCGCCCTTGAGCCTGATATGCGACGCACTTGACCACTCATCCTGACTCACTGAGACTATGTGACTACGTCTACAGGCTCTCGCGGTGCATCTACCTCTACAACGAGCTCTTGAAAGTCCACTTCCCTGATCTCTACGCCCATCTGCGGCACATTGGCATGCACCCGAGCTTTCTCGCCACCCAAGTGCGTCCTGCTGGCTTGCTAGGTGGTGCTGCCTCTGGTGTCAACCCGCCCATACTGACTGACTGACACGTGCAACTGCTGCTACTGTGGCTTGTGTTTCAGTGGTTTGTCACGCTCTTTGCGCGCGTGCTGCCAGCGTCGAGTGCCCACCGCGTCTGGGATCTGTTCGTCCTCGACGGCTGGAAGACGCTCTTTCGCGTCGCACTCGCGATCACAGCGCACATTCGTCCGCAAATGCTCAAGATGGTACGTGCTCAAGCCTTACGACTACTGTGCTGGCTGGACAACACACGTGCTCGCCTCGCTCCCTGTTGCTGACTGTACGTGTGACACTGGACTCTGTGACAGGACATGGAGCAGTGCAGCGACTTCTTTCGGCAGCACCCGCGTCTCGGACTCGACCACGTCCCGATCAACACGCTCCTTGCGACGGCGCTGACGTACAAGATCACGCGCAAGATGCTCGCGAAGATGGAGGACGAGCGCCACATGGAGGTGCGCTGGCTCGAAGCGCTTCTATCAGTCGACAGTTTCACGTACTCACGCATGCTCTTGTCGTTGGTGCTGGGTCGTCCGCCTCCTCAGTACCTTCGCTTGCGTCTCCAGAAGACGCCGCTGTCGTACGAGCACAGCGTCTTGTTCCCGAGTCTCAGCGACGCGCGTGGCAACGCAGCGGAGTCGCTCCAGCTCATTCGATCGCAGCTCGCGCACTTTGACTCGGACGTTGCGAGCGACACGGTCGTGTTGCGGCAGAAGATCGAAGCGAGCGACAAAGCGCTCGTGGCTGCGACTGCGACGCTGTACGAAGCGAGCTACGCGCTCACGGACGCGACGTTTGCGTTAGAAGACCACGTGGAAGCGAAGCAGCGGCTCCGAGCGCAGTTTGACGCGCTCTGTGCGCTCGCAGTCGCGGAAGCGACCGCACCAAGTCGGTCGAGTCGCCAGAGCAGCACCGCGTCGCGCCGAGCACTGCAGCTCTGGAGTCCAGCGGCGACGCTCGCGTACCTCAACAGCCGCGTCTTCGGCTGCCTCGAGCGCGCGACGTGGATCGCACTGCGCTCGAGTCGAGAGAGTGAGGAGCAGCCGAACTTTGACGCCGAGCGCGACGAAGAAGAGGAGCGCAAGCTCGCGCACTTGGACGTCCTCGTGCCACATCTCGCCGCGGACCTCCGAGCGATCCAGCGCAAGATGGTGGCGAACGCCATGGCGTTGCATACTGTCCAAGACACGTACGTAGCGCTGCAGCAGCGGTGTCAGCTCGCGCGCGTGGCGCTCGAAGAGCTGCAGCAGTTCAAAGACCGACTGTCGGACCAGATGCTCCAGCTCCTGTTGGCGTCCGAGGCGATGAAGACCTCCAAGATGCAGCAGCTCTTTGCTGAAGTCGATAGTAGCAATACCTAACAGTGGGAATGCACCAAATGGGACTTTCCTCACGTACAAAGTGTTGTATTGACGCAGCGCATGTGAGAGGCGAGTGAATGGGAATCTAATGCAGCAAGACCAACACGACGACGAGACCAAGCAACAACGAGCCAAGCGGCACAAGACGTAGTACTGATCGACTGTGTGTCAATCCGTGGGCCACGGCAAGCGATCCTTGGAACGTGCCCACCCGGTGCAAGGCCGGACTTGGTTGCGTGATGATGACCTCTAGGTCGCTAATTAGTGCTGGCTGTTGCCATAGCTATAGCGCCACACATAGGAGTCAGCTGATAACCTTTCTAATTTATCGACTACGACCAATGCAACTGGCAGCGACGATGTCCATCGCTGCTGTTCGCTCTTCCACTCGCGCGCTCTCTCTCTCTCTCTCTCTTACGCACGAGCACGTGCGCATACTGACAGCTCACGCCGCACGCGAGCGAGAAAATCACGAAGTACGCAACGTTTCGACCACGTTGCGCCACACATTGCCGCCCGTGCGGTGCTGGCATCCGCATTGTCAGTCGCGCACTCCGCCGGGAGCTGTTACCTTAGTTCACTGGCGGAAAGTCGTCCGCAGTCGGGAAGTCGCTCGCCGCTGGGAAGTCCTCGGCCGCTGGGAAATCGTCGGTAGTCGGGACCGACGCCGCCGAGGCGCCGAGACCTGGACCCCACGCCGAGAACGACGTCGTCACGACCTCGACGCTCGCACCGCCAAGCGACGGGAACGCGTTCTTGTCGCCAGCGTTGAACTTCTTGTTGCTCGTCTTCTTCGCCGACTTCTTCGGCGACGTCGCCTCTGCAGGCGCTGCGGCCTTCTCCTCCACTGCCGCAGCCTTTGGGCGCGACGTCTGCGCCGCGAACCACGCTTTCTTCTCCTTGATCGCCGCGAGCGACTCGGAGATCGCCGCGACCGTCGATGGCGGCACAAGACCAATGCTGCTGAACGCGTCAAGCTGCGCAAGCGCGATCGAGACCTTCGCCTCTTTCTTCGCCTTCTTGCCCGGACCAGTCTTCTTGCCCTTCTTCTTGCCGCCGCCAAAGCTCATGAAGTCCTCATCCTTACGCTGGAGCGGCTTGAGTCCGTCGAGCTCGACTGGCGCAACAGTCTCTTGCTTCGCGGACGCTTCGTCCTTGAGCTCTTTCGCGAATGCGTTCTCCAAGTAGAGCACGAGCGCGTCCGCAAGGTCAATCTCGTCCTGGTACGGGTGGATCTTGGCCATTTCCTTCTCGTAGTCGGCGAGCTTGGCTTCGTACGCGGCCTTCTTCGCCTCCTCCTCCTTCTTGCGCTCGAGGTCCTTCTTGAAGCGCACGAGGCGAATGTTCTGGTAGTACTTGTTGTTCTCTTCCCGGAACGCTGCGCGGAGCTCCTTGAGCGCCGTGAACTTGTCGTCCAGTTGCTTCTTGATCGCCGTGCGCTCGTTCGCGAGCACTGGGAACTTGTCGTTCTTGTTCTCCTCTTCGTTGAGCTTGTAGAGCTCGTCGAGCACGAGCTTCTGCGCCGAGAGCTTCGCTTGCACGGCGTCGATCTCGAGGTTCTTGGCCGCTTGGAGCGCGCGAATGTCTTTGATCGAGTCGCTGTGCTTGTCCACAGCGCCCTTCTCGTCCGTGAACTTGGCGACCTGGAGCTTCTGCTGCTGCAGCGCTTCGATCTCCTTGATGATGCGCTTCTCCTCCACGAGCGCCATCGACCGCGTCTCCTGCTGGTGGCGCAGCGACGCGATCTCGCGGTCAAACTCCTCCTCCGTGCTGAACTTGAGCGCCGAGCGCAGACTGCGCTGCGTCTTCACGGTCGCTTCCTTCAGGTCCTGCACGCTCTTGAGCTTCGCCGTGATCTGGTTGCGCTGCTGGATCAAGTTGTCCTTCTCCGCGCGCAGTTCGCTGAACACGGCCTTTGCAGCCTTGATCTGCTCGCCGTACTTGCCGCGGCCGCCCTTGAGCGCTTCGAGCTCCGCGCGGATCACATTCTGCACAAGAACAGTCAGGTAGGTCAGTCAGACAGGTGTCGACATGTGATGACACTGCTGGCTCGATGCGTCCATGCCCTGTGCGCCATAGCTCCTGCGCATTGGCTTGCACAACCGCAGCATGCACAGCCACACGTAGTAGTCAGCGCAAAGTAGATAGAGGACGCACCGTGCGCGCCTGGAGCTTCTTGATCTCGGCGTCGATCTTGGTGATTGCAGCGTCGTGCGCCGCCTTGTCTGGCTTCGGCAGGCGCTCAATGACGTCTGGGATGTCGGCCTCCGTGAGCTCAACGTGCACACGCGCAGGCTTGCCTGAGATCGGGGCAGCATCAGCAGCAGCGGCAGGCGGGGCGGCCTTGCGCGGGGATCCAGTGGCGCTCATCGCTCTCTCTCGCTCTCTCGGTCTCTTCGGCTGGCGTGAGGTAAAAGCGCTTTGAGGGAGGGAACGTTGAGTGGCTGGGTTTCACGCCACGTGTGTGTTGATAAGCGTCGCACTCGCTTATATCACTATCCACATTACTTGCAAATACAAACAGCAAGTCACTCAAGATTTGCACAATGTTACCAAGACAATATATCAAGATATAAATGAAATAGTAATCTGTGTGCACCACGCAACATTACTAACAATAATATTACTAAATTGTTTCTTCTCTTCTATATTCAATAGAGGTTAATAATGAGAATGTACCTAGAAACTTTACTTGCCAATACTTTTGTACTACAAACCATGAATATGTAACCAAACATCCGATATTTAGTGAACCTCTTCTTGCACATTTGCTCTTCGATCGATCAGCAAGGAGACGAATGAAGGTGGTCGTCGTGTCTGGACAAGCTTCACGATCACGATTGACGAGGAGATTAAGCGTCGCTCGTCGCGCATTACTGGGCAGTTCAAGTTGCACTGGGTTCATCCATGTTAACTCAGATAGTCTGCCTTGGCTTGGTGTGGCTTGCCTCGACAAACAACAGTGCCAAGCAAATCTCCTGTCGAGACGGCTGGACTGGTGATCGAGAGAGACACTCGCGCATTCACGCACACACCTGCTCGCGCTTCCTCGGTTCCTCAGTTCATGCTGATGATTGATGAGGTCCAACCTCGATCCGGTGGGAATCCAACACACCACAATGTATCGAAACTTTCGCACTCACGACTGGGTCAAGGTCTCTCAAAACGTACAGTTGCGCTTGCGAACGTCTGGTACTGTCCCGAGTCGCGTCGCAGATAGTGGCACGCGATTGACTGCGTTCCAGTATAGTCCGAGTTGGATTCTTTTTTTAGCCAAATGCAGCTCACGAGCAGAGCAACATTGGGAGCAGCAGCACATCGCAATTGCCGTCCGACTGCACAAGCCCCACGCACGCGAGCGCCAGAGCGACTACAAGAGCGACGACCTCCAGCAGCCTGTGATTGACGAGACGCACTAAGCAAGAGAGAGAGCATGATGAACCACAGTCCGCTCGCTCCAACGAACTCGCTCGTGTCGCCGATGCTGACCGACCTGTACCAGCTCACGATGTGCGTATGCACGTGACGTCACTGCTTGCTACGGTGTGTGCGACTTGAGCTATCGGAGACTCACACATGTGCCTTCTGTGCTCTATCTCTCTCTCTTTGCGTGTGTATGAATGCAGGGTCTACGCGTACTGGAAGGTCGGTCGCCACAACGACCACGCTGTGTTTGACCTGTTCTTCCGCAAGAACCCGTTCAAGGGCGAGTACACAGTCTTTGCTGGGCTCGAAGAGGTGCGTCTCGCGTACAATCGCCTGCATTGTCACTACTGCTGCTCATTCACTTACACATGCACCTATGCGACTGCCCACATAGGCGCTTGGACTGATCAACACGTTCAAGTTCACGGAGACGGACATTGCGTACTTGCGCGAAGTGCTCCCGACGGCCGAAGACGCGTTCTTCGTCTGGCTCGCGACTCTCGACTGCTCGCAGATCAAAGTGTACGCGATCAAGGTACGTGCTCCTACATACAGTCGCTCGTCTCAATGGACGGGGCGACAGCCCTGAGCTGCTTGGTACTGACCGATTGATTGACTGGCGTCCAACAGGAAGGGACGATCGTGTTCCCGCGCATCCCCGTGCTGCGCATTGAGGGGAACCTCGCAGTCGGCCAGCTCCTCGAGACGCCGCTGCTCAACTTGCTCAACTTTGCGAGTCTCATCACGACGAACGCCACGCGGTTCAAGCGCGCAGCGGGTCCAGACAAGAGCTTGCTCGAGTTTGGCTTGCGCCGCGCTCAGGGGCCAGACGGCGGCTTGAGTGCGTCGCGCTATGCGTACATGGCGGGCTTTGCTGGCACGAGCAACGTGCTCGCTGGTAAGCTGCACCACATCCCGATCAAGGGCACGCACGCCCACGCGTTTGTCCAGGCGCACACGGACCTCAGTGACGTCAAGGTACGTGTATGTGCTGTCGATAGAGTAGCTGGCATAGTGGCGTATAACGCAGCGACTCACGCACAGACGATCGCGCAGGTCTCGACGCTCGATGGCCACAACTTCCTCGAGATCGTGCTCAAGTACCGCCGCGAACTCGACTGCACGCGCACGAACGACGTACGTTCCGATAGAGTACAGCCGATGGGTGACGGCAGAGTCTAGGACGCTTTGAGCGACCTGTCAGAGCTCACAGTGTCCTTCTGTCTCTGTGTGTCTGTCTCTAGGGCGAGCTCGCGGCGTTCATCTCGTACGCGATTGCGTTCCCATCGGCGTTCCTTGCGCTCGTCGACACGTACGAGACGCTTGCGGTACGTACTGAAGCGACTGAGGACTGAGCTGTCTGTCATGAGAGCGCGCAACGTACTGACACGCGCTCTGCTCATACGTGTACCTGATGATGATGCAGTCGGGCGTGCCCAACTTTCTCTGCGTCGCGCTTGCGCTGCATGAGCTCGGGTACAAACCCGTTGGCATTCGCTTGGACAGCGGCGACCTCGCGTACCTGTCGAAGCAAGCGCGCGTGGCGTTCCGCGCCGCTGCGGAGCGTTTTGGCATCCCGGCGTTTGCGAAGCTGAACATCACAGCGAGCAACGACATCAACGAAGCTGTTTTGAACTCGCTCAATGAGCAGGGCCACGAGATCGACGCGTACGGCATTGGGACGCATTTGGTGACGTGCCAAGCGCAGCCGGCGCTCGGGATGGTCTACAAGCTCGTGGAGATCAAGGGCGAGCCGCGCATCAAGCTGTCGCAGGACGCGAGCAAAGTCACGATCCCCGGCCGCAAAGAAGCCTACCGGCTCGTCGGCTCGAACGGCAGTCCGCTCTTGGATCTTATGATCGGCTGCAACGAGACGCCGCCAGTCGTGGGCAAGAAGCTGCTCTGCCGCAACCCGTTTGACGAGCTCCGCCGCGCATACGTGACGCCGTCTGGTGTGATTCCGCTCCACGAGCTCGTGTGGGACGGCGCTGCTGGTGGAATCATTGGGACGCTCCCGACGCTCGAGCAGCGCCGGACGTACGTCGCGGAGCAGTTTGAGCTCATTCGCGAAGACGTCGTGCGGTCGCTCAATCCGACGCCGTACAAGGTCTCGGTCTCGTCCGACCTCTACGACTTTATCCACGACCTCTGGATGAAGGAGTACCCCGTGAAGGAGCTCGACTAGAGAGGCTGTAGTGGCGCATTGTCCATTGTCCAGTGTGTAGACAGACGCGTCGTCGTCGTACGAGCGATGCAAGGACATAGGAAGCGGCAGTGACGGTTTGTATGGAACGGAGATGCGAGCGATTGGCCTTGGACATGCTCGCTACTCGTGCTTGGGCTTGCTCGCCTGCTGCTGCTGGTGGTTGGTCTGCTTCTTCTGCTGCTGGAGCTGCTGCTGGAGCTCGGCGCGCTTGACAACAATGAGCATCTGGACCATGCTCTTCATGCTCAGGAGCTACTCACAGACACGATACACGCACGAATAAGGATGGTGAGACGCAGCATTGGCACTTCGACACATCGCAATCGCAAGGACGCACGAGTTGGAAGAAGCCGGCTGCGAGCAGCGGACCGGCGTAGAAGATGCCCATGAAGACGCCGCGCGGGTCAAAGTAGTTTTGCGTCGCAATCAGCCGCCAGTTCGCTCGCGCCCACGTGTTCAGCGGCTCCGTGACGACAAGCAGCAGTAGAATGAGTGCAAAGAGTCCGCACTGGAACGCGAGGCGCTTGCGCGCAAAGAAGACTGCAGTGAACAGCAGCGCGTGGAACGCGATTGCGCCGACGATCAGCGGCTCCTTCCAGTCTACGGCCTCGTACCACCGGATCATCATATGCCCATACTGTCGCTGTAGACTGCGCCGGATCTGCGGGACGATCTGCTCCATCTTGCTCGTCGTGTCTGTTGTGGTCGCCAAAGTGCTTGTGCAATAGTACAGTACATACGAAATTAATACTACGAGGTAGTACAGTAGGTAACGCATTCTCCTTCGATACATTTGCTCAAATAATCAGTGCGACCATCACTCGGACCTTCACTCAGTGGTTCGTGTCGTCACAAGCTTGTGACTGAGCTTGCTTGCGAGCACTGAGCGAGTGAGTTGAAAGGGAGAGAGGAAGCTGAACAACGCTGATCGTCCATATACTCGTGTCTCTCTTCTGCTTGAGCCTCTCCATGCACCGTCCTACGACAACTACTGCTCCAAATGCTCAGTCCTCTTTGTACTCGTCGCCCATGGCTTCTTCGATCATGCCCTTGAGCTCGAGTCTGCAGATCACCACGCCACGTTCTGTGTGAGCGACCGACTCAACTGCTTCTCTCTATCAAAAACACGCGAGAGCGTACCGGATCTCCGACACTTCGTCGCCCTGGAGCACGTCCTTCACAAAACGCGCTTCGACGCGCATCTGCACCATCTCAAGTGCGCCGCGGAGCACGCCGCAGAGCACGTTCGAGTACCAGAGCACGCCGTACGCGCTCGGTGGCAGCTCCACAAACTCTACAAGCGCACACGCCACATGCATACCAGTCAAATCAGTCAGATGAGTCCATCAGGTCCTTTGTGGACTAGGACACGTCTCGCCATGGCTACTACAGCTCCTTGCACTGTATGGAAGGACAGACACGACCGCACACGAACGCACCAGTGAGCGGGTTCTCATAAATTAGCAGACTGCAGGCGCTGGCGTCTGCGTTCCAGTGCGCCACCTCTGCGTTCACGCCGAGGAACATCTTGAACGCGACCTTCGCGACCACTTCGGCCGTGTCTTTGAAGTCCGAGCACGCGCTCACGCCCGACTTGGCGAGGAACTCGTCAATGAGACGGATGCCAATGTTGTAGCCCCTACACGCATGCGTATGTAAGAGGAATGCGATCATGTGTAGCAGTAGCAGATGCGAGAGAGAGAGAGAGAGAGTGGTGCGCACATGTTGTCGAGCTGCTGGTTCACGACCTTGAGATCTTCAAAGTCCTTGATGAGCTACCAACGCCAAGAGAGAGTGAGAGAGAGTGAGCGCCAGTGCCCCCGATCAAGCACTTGGTATACGCAGTAGCAGTACAGAAGGGCTCAAAGTGCGTACCTGCGTGACCATGGCGCCGTACGTGAGCGCAAAGAGCTCGCCATTCTGTCATCATGCAGAGCATTCGTCCATGCTGTCAGTCGCTTGCTACCACTACGCTAGCTAGAGCAATCGACCACAGCCACTGCATCGCACCACTTTCGTCATCTTGGTCCACGCGACGTCGCCGACGCGCTGGTGCGGTCGCGCAGTCGCCATGTTGCTCTTCTGCTCGTGCTGCTTGAGCTGCTTGTAACTTGTTTGTGTTGAGCAGTGTCTTGATGTTTGTATCGAGCGCTTGTCTCTCCGATAAAGTACGAGTTCGACTAAGTACGAGCACTCACAGACATCGTCACATCCCGAGCTACTCTTGCCTCCGCTTGCTCTCGACTCCCGACGCACGTGCTCACGCGCTTGGCACCAACACGACGGACAAGCTCATTACTCCCTTACAAGTGTCCCTACTACACGTGTGGACGTTAGCTAAAGAACCCAGGCAGTCGACCGCGCGTCGCCGTCTTGCGCTTCAAGCGCCAGATGCGAATCGAGCCGTCGACTGCGGCCGACACGAGCGTCGTGCCGTTTGCGCTCACACCGAGCGCAGACACTGCGTCTGGGTGCGCGTTCGAGATCTGGAACACGAGCTCTTTCCCAGGCGGCTCGTCCAGTTTCCAGAACAGCAGCTTCCCAGTCGACGACCCGCCAATCGCAAACTCACCGTCGCTCTCAAAGCACCTAGTGGTACATTGGAGGCGTCAGTCAGTCAGTCAGTCGCTCAAGCCATAGACCAGAGCCAGTGACTCGATCACTCATTGAGGCCAAGAGCAACGTACCGGATCGCGCCGTCGCACTTGACATCGATCGCAGCGAGCCGATTGCCCTCGACGCTGTACAGCGACAGCTCATTCGTCGCAGTGATGCACGCGACCGTCGATGCGCCGCCGCAGAACGTCAGTCCAGCGATCTCAGCTTGCCGCAGCGGACTCGGCACGAGCTTGCGCAGGAGCTCATTCGTGCGCAAGTCGATCAAGTACACGACACCGTTGCGTGTACCAGCAGCGGCGACAGCGCCGTCAATGCTCACACTGAGCTGCACAATCGACTCTTCGCACTCCATGAACGTCGCAAGCGGCGCAGTCGTGATCCCAGTCGACGTGTAGTGCCACGTCTTGAGCGAGCCGTCGTACGAGCTCGTGAGCACGCGGTCGTCGAGGACGCAAACGGCCGAGAGACCGTCGTCGTGCGCAGTCACTTGGTCAATCACGCGGCCGACGTCGACTGAGTACATGTACAGACAGTTGTCCCACGAGCCAATGAACACGTGCTTCTCGTCTGGCGAGACGTCGCAGCACGACAGCGCGAGGTTGCACGAGAGGTTCCGCCGGAGCGAGCCGTCGAGCGTCGCTGAGACCTTGAACGTCGTGTCTTTCGCCGTCGAGAACAGCGCGCGGCCGTCGCGCGCAAGCACGAGCGACGTCACCTCACTAGAGCCAAAGGAGCTAGAGCGTCAGTACCCGCAAGAGCGAGAACGACCAGTCAATAGTCAAGTAGGACGTACCCAGAGTGGAGCTTGTACGGCGACGACCCAGCCCAGAACGGCGTGTCGCCAGCGAGCTTCTTGCCAGAGAACGTCCAGCCCCAGCGCCGCGGCGCCTCGGTGCTCATGCGACGGCGAAACTGCGCTGTGATGCCGCCGACGAGGCGCTGCGCCTGCAGTGGCACGCCGATCGAACGACCGCGAAAGCCAAACATCGACTTGCGCGCATGGCCGCCAGTGGTGCTCGCTTCTTCCGTGACAGCGTCGTACGGATGGCTCGTGTCTGTGCTCAGCGCAGTCGACTCACCATTGCTGCTGCTGCCATTCGTCGCATCCATTGTGAGTGCGCTGTCGGACGCGTGGCGCTTCCGTGGCGACAGCACGGGCTCAGACGGCACTGCAGCGGGGACTTTGCGACCGATTTCGTGGCGCGCAGGGTGCGGTCCAGCGAACAGGAGCTTCGGCGTCTGGCCAAACTCCTGGATCTGCGCTTCGAACGAGCACTTCTCGACCGGGTCGCTGATCGTCTCGAGGTCCACGGACCCTTCGTACGAGAGGTAGTAGAACACTGTCGAAGATAGGCGGCATGCAGCTTCGTTAGTCCTCCAAGACGCTGGTGTCTTAAGACACTGGCAAGTGAGAGAGTGAGAGAGATGCAGACGTACAATTG
Organism: Globisporangium rhizosaccharum; assembly: GCA_023333795.1. Lineage (NCBI taxonomy): Eukaryota > Oomycota > Peronosporomycetes > Pythiales > Pythiaceae > Globisporangium > Globisporangium rhizosaccharum. Next base: position 24,025 of record JAASFN010000039.1, read on the forward strand.
TTGGCTTTGATCGCTTCGTCGCCTTGCTGCTGGTAGCCAAAGATGAGGTTAATCCACTCGTGCAAGTGCGCCGAGACGTACTCGCTCTCGAGCGCCGCGCGGTGCTTCTGGACAAAGTCACTCGGACTCGACGCCCACGGCGGGAGCTGCACGTCGCCAACCTAGTCACACAGTACAGCAACAGCATTCGTTAGCTCATTCATCCATCCATCCATCTAGTGCCAACCATCTAGGACCAACTACGACGCACCCGCGTGTGCGTCTGCGTGGCCCCGAGGTCCAAGTTGCGGCCATTGCGGAGCCACTCACTGGCACTGAACGTCTCGTCAAAGAACGCTGGGATGAGCTCTTTCAAGTCTGCGTGGTTCGTCAAACAGCTCTGCCACGTGCTCGCGAGGCTCTGGAAGAGCCGATCCGGTGCGTCGAACTTGCCGTTCTGGAGACAGAGCATGTACTCGGGCGCCATGCGCACGAGGTAGTACAAGACGTAGCCGGGTGTCGAGTAGTGCGTGCCGTAGAGAAACGGCGGTGGCAAGCCCTCGGCCTCCGCGCCGCGCGGCATTGCTTCGTACCGTGTCTGATAGAACGCGAGGCGCTCAGGATTCAGCGCGCCGACTGGCTTGGACAGGTCGCGAAAGACCTTGGGGTCCGTCAGGTCGAGCTGCGGACTCGTGTAGTCCGATAGGATCCACGGGAATACCGGGTACTGCGTGAGGTCGTTCATCGTCCGACCGGCGGCGTTGTTGAGGTACCGCAAGTAGTCGTAGTTGGACACTTCGCGCTTCTGCCACTTGAGCAGCATCGCGTCGCCGTCCGTCTGGCGCAGGCGCTGGAGACTCGGCTGCGAGAGCATCATGTCAACGAGTTCGTCGCGATCGCGGCGGCTCGTGCACGAGAAGAAGAAGCTGTCGCCGTTCTTGAGGAAGATCTCGAGGCCCGTTTGCTTGAGCACGTGCCGCCGCTTGTACAAGTACTCGATCGTGTCGTACGCCCAGTTCAGCACGGGGTCGCCGACGTTGTTCACTTGCGCCGGCTGGAAGTACAGGCGCTGGTTCGTGAGCATGAGGCAGCCTGGGTACTTGAGCAGCGGCACGATGCGGTCCACGAGCTTGCCCTTTGTTAGGAGCGGACGCTCGCGAAAGTCCACGAGCAAGCTCGCGTCGAACTGGTCAGTCATGCGGCGCGAGAGCACAGGCGCGAGCAAGCGCTCTTCGTCTACGCGGTTCAAGACGCGCGGCCGGTGCGCGAGCGCGTAGATCGGCTCGACGCCCTGGACAAAGTCCTCGAGGCGCGAGTGCAGGAGCGCAAAGACAAACTTCGTTGGCGCTGGCGAGGCGCGCGTGACGTACGGATGGTCAACGCCGCGCGCTTTCATCTCGACGACTGTCGTCGACGTGAACGAGAGGAACACGGCGCAGTCCCCAGACGGTTCGTCAAAGAGCTCAGCGGCCGGGAGCGCCGGCATGTCGCGGAATGGGAAGCGCAGGATCGGGAGCGTGAGGTCCTGCGGCTCGAAGAAGAAGCCGCGTGTACAGACTTTCAGTCGGCCCTGTGCTTTGCTACGTATGTGACGTGAGAGAGCGTGAGAGAGTGTGAGTGTCTTTGGCTCTATGGACTGTGTGAAGCGCGAGTGATAGGACGTACCGCTGGGCATTGGGCACTGGATCGAGGTACCGATACACGCTAAAGTCCTGAGAGTGCGCACGGATGCGCACCATTGTGTACGCAGCACGCAGTGTGAGTGCGACAGCAGCCATAGTGCACGTCAGTGGTGCGACTGCTGTGGCTGTATGTTGATCGAGCAGCGAGCAACGAATGTGCAGTTGCGAGTGCATCGAGGACACGTACATCGAGGAAGAACTCGCCGTCTTCGAGCAGCAGCAGCGAGAACCGCGTCTGCGCGCTCTTGAAGCCCGACTTGTTTGCGAGCATCGTAGTCACAGACGCAGGCGACTGTCGTGGCGTCACGCGCAAGAGCGAGCGAGCGAGCGATGCAGAGGACGACGAAGCAGAGCACCTCACACTTTGTGCGTGCGTGGTAGCATGTGTTCTTTGTGCGAGGGTGTCCGAACCTCTACAAACTTGATAATTCAATCGATTGTCTTCAAAATTGTAGGAAAAAGCCGATGACATAAATCGCATTTCAAATGCGATTTGTTGTCTTGATTAAATACTGAAAAACCTCTGTATCTCCGAAATGCGAGCATGGCAAGACGACCGATCAAGCGCAGATGAAGGCGATCGTGCATGGCAACAAGAGGTGAGAGAGATCCGTAGCAACGACACCGCAGCACACACAAGCAAGACACGTCCACATATGCGCTTGTATGATCGTGTTTATTGTGAATAGATGCGAGTGAAAGCGAGGGGAAGAAAGAGGAGAATCTGTGTGCATCGAGCAATCACTTGGACGCAGAGATGTAGAGCACTAGCGTTGCGCACGTCACGACAGCGTCACGACATGTCAGTCTATCACTCTACACATGCTTATCCAAGCACAAGCACACATACATGAACGCACCGTTGTTGCCGCGGATGAAGCAGTCGCCGTACTGCGCCTTGAGCTGGCCGTTCACGTACTCTTGCGTCTGCTCCATCGCAATGTTCATGAAGCCGTCGAGGCACGCGAGCACGCCGCGGTACTCGACACCATTGTTGAGCTTCACGTCCACTGGCCGACCGAGCACGCTCTTGAGAAAGTCCGACGGCGTCTTCTTCGCAGCGCGCTCCTGGTCCATTGCTGCTGCTGCTTGCTACTTGGTGCTGTCTGAGCTGCCTGTTGTTTGTGTGTGGCGGATAAAATCACCAGCCACACGGATAACAGATACTGGGACCAACGACATCAATGGACCGCGAGCGCGAGTACTTGCGCGGCGCGCGGCGCAAAGCTCGCGCTGCAAAGGACTACTTTGACGACGACGACGATGACGACATTGTCAATAGCAGCAGCAGTGGATACAAGCAGCAACTGCCGCCGTCATCTTCTGCTGCAAACAACAACAACAACGACGACGAAGTGGATCCGCTCGATGCGTTCATGATGGGTATTGAGACGCAGGTCGTGCAGGAGCGCGCGCAACAGAAGCCGACTGCGTTTGCAAAGGTACCGACTGCAAGAGTGCAGTGCTGCAGTGGATGCTGGGAATGCTCACGTCTTGTGTCATGTGCTGCTTGTAGCCGGATGTGCTCAACCACGGCGACGAAGCCGACGCGTACCTCGACGACTACGCACGCGTACGTCTCTCTTTCGATCGCTTTATCTATCAAACAGCATACCTGTCTGTCGACTGAGTCTCGTATGTGATCGAATGCGCTCAGACGAACGGCCTCGCTGGCGTCGATGACTCGGACGACGAAGTGTACGCCGCTGCGAAGCGCGCAGACCCTGACGGTGCGTCTCCCATCAGTCGCAGCCGACACAATCGCTCTCTCATACTCTCTCATCCACTCGTCCATCCGTCCTTACACATAGGCGCTCAGGACGCTGGCGACATCAGTAAGAAGACCATGGAAGTGCTCGCGCCAGTGGACCACGCGCAGATTCAGTACGAGTCGTTCCGCAAGTGCTTCTACACGCCGCACGCAGACGTCGCTGCTATGACTGAGGCAGACGTCGCTGCGCTCCGCCGTGAGCTCGCAGTGCGTGTCGACGGCGCTGATGCGCCGCGTCCAGTCCAGTCGTTCATGCACTTGGGCGTCGACCGCAAGCTCCTCGCTCGCCTGCTCCAGCTCGGCCTCGAAGCGCCGACGGCGATCCAAACCCAGGCGTTCCCCGTCGCACTCGCTGGCCGCGACATGATTGGCATTGCGAAGACTGGGTCTGGCAAGACACTGGCGTTCACGCTGCCGATGGTGCGCCACGTGATGGACCAGCGCGCGCTGAGCAAAGGCGACGGGCCGATCGCAGTCGTGCTCGCGCCGACGCGGGAGCTCGCGCACCAGATCTTCACACAGGTCAAACGGTTCATCAGCGTCATTGGTGGCGAGTGCGCGGCTATCTACGGCGGCGTGGGCAAGTGGGAGCAGATCCAAGCCGTGCGCCGCGGCGCGGAAGTCGTTGTTGCGACGCCAGGACGGCTCATTGAGCTCATCCGCAAGCGCACAGTCGCCATGACGCGCGTGACGTTCGTGGTCCTGGATGAAGCGGACCGGATGTTCGAGATGGGCTTTGAGCCGCAGCTCCGGTCCGTGCTCTCGCAGATCCGCCCCGATCGCCAGACGCTGCTGTTCTCCGCAACATTCCAGCGCCGGATCGAAGCGCTAGCGCGCGACATCCTCTCTGATCCGGTCAAAGTCACAGTCGGTCAAGTCGGTCAAGCGAACGAAGAGATCCACCAAGTCGCAGTCGTCGTGCCGAACGACAGCGCCAAGTGGCCGTGGCTCCTTGCAAACTTGCCGCGCATCGCCGCGGACGGCCGCGTCCTGATCTTTGCGGCAAGCAAGCTCGGATGCGAGACGCTGGCAAAGAACGTCGCAGCAGCTATGGGCGTCGCGACCGCGTGTCTCCACGGCGACAAGACCCAGCACGAGCGGTCCGAAGCGCTGAGCCAGTTCAAGGCTGGCGTCTGTCGGATCCTTGTCGCGACGGACGTCGCCGCACGCGGCTTGGACGTGAAAGACATCAAGACGGTCGTGAATTTTGACGTCGCAAAGACGATCGACATCCACGTCCATCGCATTGGCCGCACCGGTCGCATGGGACTCGATGGCTTTGAGCCCGGGACTGCGTACACGCTCGTGACGATGAAAGAGAGTCTCTTTGCCGCACATCTTGTGCACAACATGGACGTGTCGAAGCAGCCAGTCGCGCCGGACTTGCTCGCACTTGCGAGTCGCGATGCGCGGTTCCGTCGCCGCGGGCCAGTCAGTGGAGCAGCAGCTGCGAAGGAGCCAACACCAATGGCGCGCTCGCATGAGCGTGGCAATGGCACCAGTGGTGATGGTGAACACGGTGTTGACGATGCTGCTGATGATGCGGAAGAGATGGAGCGGTGGCACGAGAGTCGCCGCACGAACCAAGCTGCACAGCGCAAGGGACTCGGGTTTGCCGGCGCGATTGGACCTGGTGGACGAGGCGCCCGAGGTGGTGGTCGCATGGCGTCAGCTGCAGCGCTCTCGTCGTCGTTCCAGAGCGCATTTGTCAAGTCGACGACTGCAGTGGCAGCACCGGCACCTCGTGGTGCACCAGTCGAGTCTGCTCCAAGCCACGAAGCGTCGACACCACTGTCCCAGCGACCGGCGTCTCCGTGGACTGCACCACCTCCGCCTGCTCAAGCGTATCAAGCGAGTGTGTCAGCGCCGTCTACGACTCCGAGTCCTGCTCCATTATCGCATCCACCAGTGCAACTGCCCCCGCCTGTTGGTATGAACGTCGCCGGAGCACCTGCGAACCACGAAACGAGTGTCACTGCACTACCAGCAGTTGCAGTCAGTGGTGATGTGGTGCCGCCAGCCCCAGCGACAAGCGCACCAGTGACCACAACGCCGCAAGAGGCGCGAGGTCGCACAGAGACAGACAACTCGCGAGGTCGGAGCAGAAAGCGTCGCAGTCGGAGCAGCGCTCGCTCGCCGTCCAGGAGTCGGCGACGGAGATCGTACTCCTCCTCGTCTTCCTCGTCGTACTCCTCTGCATCGTCATCAGCGTCCTATCGACGACGACACCGGAGTCGCAGCCGAAGCCGAAGCCGCAGTCGAGATCGTCGACGCCGTCGCAGTCCGAGTCGAGAGCACCGACGGCGCCGTCGCAGTCCGAGCCGCAGCCGCAGTCCTAGACGACGGTACTCGCGCTCGCGCTCTCGCTCGAACGATCGCCGCCGGTACCGGTGATGCCTCGGTTGATAGCGCAGACAGAGAGAAGTCAGAGCTAGAGCGAGTGGTCGCGTCCCAAGTACAAAATCCCAAGCGACCTGCTGCACCAGCAGCTCCATTCACCATCATCATCATCATCACCATCTATCGAATATACAGAGACAGACAAACAGACCGATCAATCGACAGAGAGGAGCGAGCGAAGTCGGTGGGACGGAGGAAGATGGAGACGTCACCATACGATCGCAGCGTTGAGAAGAGAGCGGAACGACGACGTCAGGTGACGACGACGGATGGCGAAGTAGGTCGGAGTCGTCAATGTGCCGCTTGCCGTCCCGAGTCGATCTATTGCCTGTCGCACGCGCCATCGTTGCCTCAGTCTTCGGTCGCCGCCTCCGTCTCTGTCGTCGTCGCTGGCTCGTCCTCCTTTGCTGCCTCGCTCTCTACCACTGCTGCCTCGATGCTCACTTCCACGCTACTACTATCCACAGCCACTGTCTCGACCGTCGTCGTCGTCTCGGTCGTTGCAATCGTCACAGTCTCGGTTGTGACCGTCACGGTCGCAGTCTCCGTCTCCGCCACTGCTGCAGTCGTCTCAGACTCTGCCGCAGTCGTCGACTCAGAATCAGACACAGACTCAGCTTTCGCCTCGCTCGACTCGGACTCCGTCTCTGACGACGACGAAATCTCGGCCATGATCTCCGACTCGTCCATCGGCGCCATGTCGAACGTCGCCGTAAAGTCGGTCGCCACGGGCGTCGCGTCGTCAAACGCCGCCCAGCTCCCGCTCGCTTCAAAGTTCGCCCATCGGTCCGTTGCATCGCCAGCTGCTGGCGCTGCGCCGTCTGCCGTCGTTGGTGCCGCTGCACTCGAAGTCTCTGGGAACGCCGATGTGACGCCGCGCGGATCAAAGTCAAAGCCGTCATCCGAGTCGCGCGTCTGGCCAAACCGGACGTCGTCGTCTTCGTCTTCGCTGCTGCTGCTATCGTTCATGATCTCTGGCAGCATCGGCGTGTCGTTGTGGCTATCGCTGCCGCCGCCGCCAGTCTGGAGATCAAAGTAGTGGTCAAAGTCGTTCGACGTCGAGCCAAAGCCCGAGGCGCCGAGCATCTCGGCAAACTGCGCGTTCAAGAGCTCGTCGCTCTGGTTGAAACCCATATACGGGTCGTCGTTGCCCGATGCGATGCTCACGCCACCGAGTGGCAAGCGCTCGCGCTCGTAGATCGGCGCCAAGACCTTCGACGACAGCTCTTCCCACTTGGTCCAGAGCGTTTGGTCCTCTTCCAGGAGCTCCATGACCGAGTCTGCGTGCGTCATGTCGTTGAGCGAGCGGCTGTCTGCCGTGCTCCCACGCACGTCCTCGGCGAGTGACAGGATCATGTTGCAGATGCGGTGGAGGTGGCCCATGTACCCGAGCGAGTTGCCCTTCACCGTCGCCGTTGCTTCGTCGTTCTTTGCGTGCGCGTCAATGATGCGCGTGAGCAGGCGGGCGTTCTTGATCAGTCCCGTGAGCAGGTCCGGGCCGCCGCTCTCGAGGATGCCGACGACCATACTCTCGACGTCCGCGTGGAGCATGTTGTTCGACTCGAACGTGAAGAACAGGTCGAGACAGACATCAATGACGTTCTAGCGCCATCGAAAGAATGCGTGTCAGAAGACAGTGAGTGATGGTCTATATCATGGTTCGCTCGACAGACTCGACAGTTCAGTAGGACGTACCGCTTCCAAGAGCGCAGCGTCGACTTTGTGGTACTTGGACTGCATCAAGAGCACGAGCAAACCGACGAGCTTGAGCCGACGCAGACCGAGACGCGGCGTGTCTTGGTGGCGCTGGTTCCGGAACGTCCCGGCGTCGTGGTCGTCGCCTTTCAGGGTTGTGACGATCTGCGGAATGCGTGCGACAGTGCCAGCGACTGCGACTGGCATGTCCTCGGACGACGAGTACCGCGCGTTCGTGTGGCGCGACAGCAGAGCGCTCAAGACTGAGAGCGCCGACGTCATCGACGACGCCGAGAAGCTGCTCTCTGCTGGCACGGCGAGAGCGAGGATCTGCTCGACGACTGCTGGCGTCTCGAGGTACTCGAGCAGTGCAAAAGACACGGGCGAGCTCGCAGACGTCGGCGACGACGGGTCGTTCTGCTGCGCGCGCGTGCCGCAGTGGATGATGTCGACGAGCACTTCGGCCGAGTGCTTGTGCACGTCGCTGTCAACGGCAGCGCCCGTGCTGTCGACTGATGCGAGGTTCGCGAGCAAGAGGTCAACCACGCGCGTCTCGTGCTGCCACACAAGCGACTTTTGCTGCGACGACGTCGGAGTCCCAACTGAGATGTCGTCGTCGTCGTGCCCGCTTGGACCGTACCACGAGTTTGACGGTGGGAAGCCAATGGACATGCCGGGGAAGTCCATGTCGTCCATGTAGTCCGAGTGGTACGGCTGGAGCAAGCGCTTGAGGAGCTCAGCGATCGAAAACGACGCTGCGTGCGCGACAAAGCCAGCGAGGAGCGTCTCCGAGTGCTTGTTCATGAGCGCCGTCATCTCCTGCGGCTTGCGCACCATGAGCATCGACATGATCTAGACACAGCGCGACAGGGTCGTTAGTCCTAGCGTCCTCGGTTGTCCAGAGTCCTAGGTTCCTAGCGTCCTAGGGTCCTCTATGGCCAGTGGCTACACTCTTAGACACGCGGTGACGTACCTTTTCAAAGTACCCCGCAAGACGCGAGTCCAGCGGCCCTGGCTGGTACAGAAACTCAAACATCGTCTCGACGATCTTGCCATTCGATGCGCTCGCGAGCGTCTCGGTGATGCTCATGATGTCGCAGCAGATCACTTCGCACGCCATGTACGGGTACTTGAGCGTCCGCATGTCGTCCGACGGGTCCTCTGGCGACCGCACGACGTACTCGATCATCTTGAGCACCGACTGCTCTTGCGCCAAGCTAGTTGATCGTGCATAGAGACGTTCATAGAGAGAGATAGACGCTCTTTGAGCTCAAGTCCATACAGCAGTCGCCGCTGTGTGTGTTGTGTTGGCAACGCGAGAGAGCGCGATGAACGTACAACTCGAGGAGCTTCGTGTTGCGCGTCTTGACTTCTTGAATGAGCTCGTCCTCTTCGAGCACTTGCTCGAGCGTAAAGTCATCTTTCTCGAGCAAGTCGTTTAGTGGACTGCGGGCGTCGCGTCCATGTTGCGGCGAGCAATTGCACACAAGATAGCGCCACAAGACACACACGTGTGCGTCAGTTCATGCGCAGTCGCCTACAACTTTCCTCTTCTTGTTGCTTCCCTCATCGCACGCCGAGCGAGCGAGAAAGAGAGGAGCGCGTGACAGCATGGCATACCTCGAGATGTTGAACAGCGACGACCCCTTGCCCCAGACGCTCGAGTCGTCCATGGAGAAGAGCGACATCGTCGTCGATCAGTCAGTCGCGAGCGTGAGACGTAGAGAGAGATAGAGAGAGGGGAACGTGTGCGTGTGCGTGTGCGTGTGCGTAGCGTGCAGTGGCGTCGAGCAAGCGAGCGCGTGAGCAGGAGCTGGCGGTGTGCGCGTGCGTCTGGTGGGCTCTTGCGCTCTCGCGTGCGGCTTGTTTGTGGAGGAGGGACCGACGAGCAGGAGCTGCAGTATAGAAATACCAGCGTAATTCTCCCTGCAACTAGCTCGCAACTGCGTTTGCATTCGCGACTGGTGTGAAGGAACGCTGATTTAGAATATAGACTACAAAGTCCGCTACACTAGCAACTCCGCAGCTGCCAACAAAGTGAAGTGCACATGCTGCTGCGAGGGAATGAAGACATCATAGTCTTGGATCGATCTGTGTATGTGTATGTATGAGGATGCATACTCCTCGAGCACTACAGATGTATGAACACAGCGCATTGCCATCGCATTGATCGCCAATCTCGCGTCATGTGCTTCATTCGCGACGACGCAGTCAACACAACCGCCAAAGAAGCCAACGCGTACTCGTGAGCACTCGTGAAGCGACGAAGCGACGACGCATGATGCGGACAGTGTATCAGAACGCAACATGGCTTCACAGACAAGCACGCTCTTGGGTTCGCGTTGCGAGCCAGCACTAGAGCCAGAGACGCTCGTGGTCTCCTCAATCCGCTCGCGGTCTCCTCAATCCGCTCGCGGCCACGCGTCGAGCGCTCGCTCGCTTGATGGATCGACCGCTGTATGCATGCCCACGCACAGCTCCGCGGAGCTCGAGCATGACGCGCCGGACACTCGTGTGCAAGACTCTCAAGTCGCTGCAGTAGCTCGCTCGAATGACTAGCAACTCGACTGCCATCAGAGAGACCGGAGCTTGAGCAGGAGCTTGTTCATCTGCAGCTGCTGCGCGCTCTCGACAAGCCGCAATGACGCTGGAACCTGCGCCACTGCGTCGGTTGCGGCGAGCGGCAGAGCACTCACGTCCCGAATGCGTGGGACACCATCGCGACTGCGCTCGAACGCGACGCACTGAGACCACATCAAGAGCCCTGCGCGCACTTCTTCGACGACTGTGACGATCTCAATAAACGCCGCTTGGTCGATCTCGTCGCGACCGCGCGCGTAGTAGTCGAACAGCGCACGGAGGATGTGTTCGTGCTGGAAGCGGAACATCGCGCCATACGACGCGCTGATCGCGTGGCAAAAGCCAGACTCGAACGCCATGACGTGCCGCCGCATGCGATGCGACGGCTTGAACACGCGCAGGCCCCACGTCTCGAACGCTTCGACGACTGCAACGAGTCCAGTCGCGCGCTGGACGACCTGGTTGTACTTGCGCACGGTCGCAGTGCCTGGCGAGAGCGGCGCGAGCTCCCAGGCGTTCCGGAGCGCGCGGCAGATGCGATGGAGCAAACGGTTCACGCACCGGACGTCCAGTGCGTCGGCATACGTGAGGAACCGCAGCATGTGGACAATGCAGCGCTCGGGCCAAGCAGCGAGCTTCCCGACGCCCACGCGCTCCAGCGGTGGGTGCACTCTCAGTCTAAACGCATACACTGGCGTTAGTTGAGACGCCAGCTCAGCACTGTCTGACTGGTGGTCGCTGCGACTCGCACTCTCGTGTGCAAGTGGCATGCGCACGATCGTGACGAGCGAAGCGCCGCAGTAGCGCAGTGCAATCGGCTCCCACGACTCGGGACTCGATAGGACGTGGCGACAAGCGCCTGTGTCAGAGAAGATCAGGACGCGGCGCTTCGTCCCTGCGTCACACACGACAACGTCGCCATTCGGTGGACTGATCGCAAGGTCGACTGGTGCGTCAAAGACCGACTGGACCTGCAGTGGCAGCGGCTCTCCGAACGCATCGCCATCGCTACTGTCGTCGTTGCCAGTCATTGCGATTGCAGACGACGCCGAGTGGCGACGGCGATGGTGTCGACGCTCGCGGCGGCTGCCCCAGACCGCGAGGACTTTGCCCTTGGCGCTCAGGCGCTGGATGCGCTTGTTCCCAGCGTCACACACAAAGAGCTCGCCGCTGCGCGAGACAGCGATCGCACACGGCGTGTCGAACATTCCTGGGTGTGTGCCGAACGCACCGATGATCGCAACGACGCCGCCAGTCTGCGTCATGATCTGCACGCGGTGGTTCTCCGAATCGACGAGTGCGAGGTGGCCGAGGAGCGTGAACTTGAGGTCGCAGAGTCCGCGGAACTCGCCGCGACTGCCGCCAGGGCGACCAAAGTAGTACTGCAACGTGCCGCTGCCCATGAACACTTGGACGCGACTGAGCTTGGCGTCTGCGACTGCGATCTCACCGCGCGCGTTCACGTCCACGGCCACAGGCAGCTGGAACTTGCCAGAGCCTGTGCCGCGGTCACCGATCTTGGGCATGTCTGTGTTGATAGTGAAGAGTAGGTGTGACTGGTTGCTTGATGCGGTCGTCTTTGACGCACTGGCGTCTGCACTCGTGGTCACACGAAAGACGCGCACGCAGCAGTGGACTGGGTCGCAGATCAGGAAGCACTGCGTGAGAGCGTTCCAGCAGCAGCCGCGTACGGACGGTGCGAGTGGCGCTGCTGTCGTCATCTCTTGCGCAATGAGCGCGCGGTCGAGTGTGCATCGCTCGTCGAGGCGGCTGTAGCGCCAGCCAGCGAGTGGCGACACGTCGAGGTCCATTGCACTCACGCTGCTCAAGCAAGTCGGTCGACAGACAAAGTGGCGAGCAAGCAGTTTCAAAGTGACTCGATGATGCTTCTTAGTCTACGTAGTGGCAATGGCGTCTCCTGCTACTGCTGCGGATGCTCCTGTCACGGCACTGCAGCGGCTTCGACAGGCGGCGGCGCTGCTGTGCTTGCACGGCGTGTCGATACACTCACGCGCCGCAAGTACGCCACAAGCACAGCGACGCACGTGGCGCAGAGGACCATGTTGACTGTGAAGAGCACTTCCCACGACGGCAGCACACCGGGGAGGAACGGCATGAGCATGCGCGCGATCGACGCCGAGGACCCAAAGATGCCCATGAGCATCCCCTGTGGCCGCGTCCCGAGTACTTTTGAGAACGCTGAGACCACGACTGCGGACGTGAGTGGACACCCGATACTCCAGACCAAGACCTCGGCGACGACAAAGAGGTCAAAGAGCTGCGTCGGCGACGCCGCTGGTGCTGCACTTGGCGACGCTGGGAGCAGCGCGCAGAGCCCAACGAGGATCGCATTGCCGAGGAAGAGCGTGATGAAGCCAAAGAGGAGGAACGCGACGTCCGAGACGCGGCGGCCGAGGACCTGAAGCGCTGCGTACGAGAGGAGCCCGAGGAGTCCGACGAAGAAGTAGAAGCTCGAGGCGTCTTCGGTCGCCTCGATCGCCTCTTCGTCTTCGATCGACGTGCGGTTCGTGATCTGGAGAAAGAGCGGGACGTTCACGGTCTCAAAGACCGAGAGGATGCCGCGCGTGTTAAAGTTGAGGAAGATGAAGACCACGGCGCCGATCATGACCATGCGCTCCGAGAGCACGGCGCCATTGGTCTTGTCTGCCGTCGTACTGGCGGCCGCTGCTGTTGTGGTCTTGCCTGCTGCTGCTGCAGTGGCGGACGTCGCTGTCGTTGAGGTTGGCGCGCTGCCGAGCTCGACCTTGGCATCAAGCGTCGTCGCGGATGGTGGCAGTGACGATGCACCTGGTGCGTCTTCGCGCGAGATCGTCTCGTCAAAGATCGCGTTGTTGAAGATGATAGTGAGGACGTTGAGGCCGACGAGGACGTAGCCTGGCGCAGTGAACCGATTGAGCTGGAGGAACTCGCCGGCGACGTTCACGTCAATGTTGCCAAAGACGCCGCCGAGTCCGGGCGTGAGGGCGTAGGCGAGGAACACGACCATGGCAAACATCGTGAAGAACTCGAGGCGCTGGTTCACGTTCGTGAGGTGCGCAATGTTCGCGCGGCAGACGCTACGGTTCCCAGCGCCAAAGCCGACGACGCAGCGACTCAAGCACAGCACCGCTTTGCTCCGGATCGACGGCGTGTACGGTAGGATGTAGAGGATGTTCCCGAGGATCGAGACTGCGCCGGCGAGGTTGTACAGCGCGCGGAACGACATGCGGTCGCTCAGCCAGCCAAAGAGCAGCGCCGAGACGAAGCGCCCGACCGAGAAGAGCGACGTGAGCAGTCCCATGAACACAATATCGCCGCCGAGCTCCTGCGAGTACGTGAACAGCGTCGGGAGCACGAGTCCCCGTGCTGCCTCGGCGCTGAATTCAGCGACACAGATGAGCACCATGTGCGCATACCACGAGCGCAAGCGCTTGGAGCGGTGGCGCCGCTGGCTCTCGCTGTCGAGCGCGCCGCTCGTGCTGTTGCTGCTGCCACGCTTGTGCGTGGTGGGCGACGCGAGCATCGCCTCTTTCTCGAGCACTGCGGTCGGCACGCCAAGTCCGGGACTGGGCTCGAGCACTGCGCGCAGGGTGCGTGGCGACTCGCTCGTGCGACTGCGCTCGGCCATGCTTTGGTTGGGCTCGTCGACGACGGGTGCGACCAGCAGCTGCCTGCTGACTCGCGAAGTGGGAACGAATGCATGCATGTCAAACAGTCAACGAGACGAGGGAATCGGAGTGCAGCGAGAGCTGACAGTACAATCTGTGCGGAGATAAGCCGAAATAATTTGTCGCATGTGCTCTTGTTTTAGGTATTTGTTGTGGAGCAAATGCGATATTATCTGAGAGTACAAGTTTTAGCGAGAGTGTGCAGTATAAATAGCGCGAGTGTGTAACCGCCAAAAGCTCAGTTCGGACATCACTCTCGACCAAGGCAAGCTCCTTGTCATGAACTCCTCGGCTTGCATGGATGCACATGCGCGTCTCCACCAATATGCGCAGCAGCAGTAGCTTCGCATGGGTGCTTTGCTTGCGATGGTGAAGATACGACGTGCTCTGATTTACATGCGCAGTCGCTGGTGGCCAATCGATCGTGCCTTGTGGTGTGGGTACGAAGTTGAAAGTTGAGTGGTCGGTGGGTGCACTCTGTGAGGTGAACACGCGCGTGTGTGGGTGCAGCTTGAGCGACGCGAGCGGCGCGCGTGTGTACACACGAACAGACGGACAAAGCGTCGAGTGTATTCACACATGAAGGACAATAGAGTGCGAGGCTCCGCGAAGGCTCGATCAGTGCCTGCGTCTACTTGCTCGCCTGCTGCTACAGGAGAGCGCGTGGATATGCCGGACGAGTGTGTCGAACATACGCACGCGCAAGTGATAGCAGAGGCAGGCAGCTCTCGCGAGGACGCCTTCCCACACTTCCGTCTCAATCGATCTCTTTCTATCTCTCGCTCGCTTACACGTGGTTGTGCTGGAGCGAGTTGAGGATCGTGAGCACGTCGCGGAGCACACCGGTCGCACTCGCGATTGCACCTGTGCCCGTGCCCTTGAGCACAAGCGGTCGAGGCTAATGGAGACAACCAAGTGCAGCAGTCACGTCAGTCTAGTCCGTCCTCTCAAGCATAGACTCTCATACACGACACAGCAGTGTGACGTACCTGGTACTGCAGCGTCGAGAACCCAAATGCGATCTCGTCGTCCTGGGTGAAGAACGCCGGGTGGCTCTCGTCCACTAGCGCTGGCTCGATGCGCGCACGAATCGCTGGGAACGTCGCGAGGTCGATCGACGCCACGAAGCGCAGACGCTTCTTCTGCGCCATCGCAGGGATGTAGAAGCGCTGGTGGAAGATGTCGTCGTAGCGCTGCATCGCTTCGACCACATCGTCGATCGGAACGTCCTGGGACCAGTCGATCGCATCGAGTGCGCTCGCGGGCACGAACGGCTCGATCTACAGAGACAGACAGACACGTGCACATGCAGGTCAGCGATACTGAGTCGACTGATAGTACCAACCGCCAGCCAGCCAGGGACCAATGGCGTCCTACCTCGATCGTGTCAATGTCGAGCTTCACACCGAGTGCGCGCGCAAGCACGACAATCTTCGCGGCTGTGTCGCGGCCAGTGAAGTCTTCGCGCGGGTCGCGCTCGCAAAAGCCACGGAGGAGCGCAACGCGCACGGCGTGCGAGAGCTTCTTGCCCTGCATCACTTCGTTCGCGACAAAGCCCATGGAGCCACTGAGCGACGTCTCAATGCGCAAGACGCGGTCGCCCGTGCGCAGGATATTCCCGAGCGTGTCGATCACGGGGACGCTCGCGCCGATCGTCGACGTGTACATGAGGAACGTGCGGCCACTGCGCTTGGCGCTCGTTGCGACGCTCTCGCGCGACGTTGTTGGCGCGAGTGAGCTCACGGACCGGGCGTTCGACGCGACGACCTGCGTCATCACAACAGCGTCGACAGTGTTAGTCTCGACAATGTTGCGTACGCAGTCAGTCACAAAGGAATCGAGGACCAAGGACAGACAGTCAGGACGTACGTGGATGCCACGCTCAATGCACGCAGCGTAGAGCGTCTGTGTGTTCGACTGCGCCGAGCAGTCGACGAGGATCGGGATCGACAGGTCCTGGAGCGCATCGAGCTGGGTGAGCGACGGGGCACCAGCGTACGCACTTGCACCAGTCGCTGCTGCACTCTGTGCGCCAGTGAACGTCGCCGCGCTCTTGCAGCTCTCGAGGCGCGCAATGAGCTCGTTGAGCGGAATGCCTGCTGGGTCGAAGCGAAAGTCACAGCAGTTGGCGCCAAAGCCCACGACGTTCACGTGCGTCTTGTGCTGGTGGCGATACAGCGCTTGCTGCTGCTGGAGCTGCCGCACGACTTCGAGCGTGATCTGATCAAGCGTCAAGCAAGAGCGAGTCATGTGAGTCTCCGTGGCGACAAGGCCAGCAGATACACAAACGTAGGACGCCAGCCAGCATAGACACTAGGGCAAGGACAACATACGTGGTTGCACCCGAGCAGCACCATGTTCGTGACCAAGTGGTCGACGTTGAACGCGTCGTGGACGCGGCGCACGGCGACTTTCGTGTCTTTGCCGTGGATCACGCAGCTGAGCGAGCGCGAGCTCGTACCTTGACCGACAGCCAAGACATCGACGTTCGCGTCTGCTAGGGCGGCGAAGAACTTGGTCTGGTTGTACGGGACTTTCGAGAAGTCCTCGGCGACGATCGAGAGCATCGTGACTGGCGACTGCGCATTCACGGGGTCGACTTCGTCCGACTCGAGCTCCGTCGCGAGCTCTGCGGTGATCGCACTGCACGCCAGCGCCTCCATGCTCATGGGGATCACGACGCTGATCGCTTGACCGTGTGCGCCGCGGATCGAGAGCCACACTGGCACGCGCAAGCTCTCGAGGATCTTCGTAATGCGCGCGCCGATCGTCTCTTGCGTGTTCATGCTGCCGTCCTGGAGGATGCGCGTGCGGACTTCGACGATCGCGAGGTGCTCAAGCGACGTCGTGCACGTCTCAGGCTTGCCGGTCTGGTCCACGCTGCTGATGTACGTGCCGTGGCCGTTCGGGTCCATCGTATTGCGAATGAGCATCGTGACGCCGCCGTGGATGAGCGGGACCATCGTGCGCGCATGGAACATGCGCGTGCCGTACACTGCGAGCTCGAGCGCTTCGTGGTGGTTCAAGTGCGAGAGCGCAACGGCGCGGTCGACGATGCGCGGGTCGGCAGTCATGACGCCCGAGATGTCGGTGTTGATCACGACGTAGTCGGCTCGGAGACACGCGCCGACGAGCGTCGCCGTGTAGTCCGAGCCATTGCGTCCGAGCGTCGTCGTGCGGCCATTAGCAGCTTTGCCAATGAAGCCTGTGATGACAGGGAGCTTGCTGCCCCACGTCGCAGCACAGGCGAGGAGCTGCTGCTTCGAGACGTCGAACGCGACCTTTGCACAGCCAAACGAGTCGTCGGTCGTGAGCCACTCGCGCGCGTCGAGGTACACAGCGTCGACGCCTGCGTTCGTGAGCAGGCGCTAGCAAGACAGTGGTCGGCAGGAGACAGTGTCAGTAAGAGTCTCGAGTCCATTGAGAGAGAGGGAGAGCAAAGCAATAGCATGCGAGACGAGCGAACGTACTGCGACGATCGTAGCGCTGATGCGCTCGCCGTACGAGAGCACCGTGTCGAGCGCCGCGGCGGTCTTCTCCTGCAGCAGCGAAATGCCAAAGAGCAGCTCACGCAGCGGCTTGAAAAAGCCCACAACGAGCTCAGTCATGTCTTCAATAGGCGCGGTGGTAGCGTCTGCTGATGGTGACTGCTGCTGTTGCAGGAGCCGCTGCGTCTCGTGCGCGTTCTCGAGCGTGAGCGCTTGGATCTGGTCCACGACTTCGAGCACGCGCGCCTGTTCGCCGCGCACTGCCAAGTCGACTGCTTCGAGCAAGTGGTCGGTCGTGTGGCCCATTGCGGAGACGACGATTGCGACAATGCGCGGCCGCTCTTCGCGCACAATGCGCACTAGACCGCCAAGGCGCTCGGGACTGCCGACAGACGTGCCGCCAAACTTGTACACGTTGCGCGAGCCTGTCGTGTGGTCGAGGTGGCTGCACTTTGCATCTGTAGAGTTGTCGGAAGAGGCGAGCGCTACACCATCGAGCACAAGCGGGTCGTCGAGCAGCTCTTTCGGCCAATTCGCGCCGATGAGCATCGATGGCGACGTGCAGTCCATCGTATCGGATCGGTCGTGGTGGAAGTGCGCAATGACTTGTGAATGTGCGGTTCATTGCGCGGCAGCAGGCAAATAGAGGAAACAAGCGAGATATAAACAAGGGAGTGACGCACTGCGTTTGCGCAACGACATCTCAATTCGTCCAATCAAAATGCAGAAAAATTAGACGTAATCTGGTGTGCCACAGAGGTGCCACACAAGCTCTGTGGGACGTGAGTGACAAGTCCACCGCTCCAGCATTTCCATGGAGGTTCATGCGGCACTCAAGTCCAACCTCGTCACCCGCCGTCATAGCGCTCGGAATACGGTGGATGCGTCGCGGCTCATCAAGATGGAGCACCAAAGTGTGATTGGATGCTGCGCTTACGATATGAACTTGTTGATCGAGGACTTCTTTAAGCTTCATCCACTTCCAAGCGTTGTCAAGAAGGCAGCATGGTGGACAAAGTTCATGAGTTCGCGACACTCGCATCTCGACCGGTTTTGGTCCCTCTGAGCTCAGAAGAAGCCGCACACACGATGTACGTTCTCAGTGCAAACTCGCTGGTTACTCCGACGTACAATGCATTCAAAACATCATTGACAACAAAGATATCACCTTTGGCGCCTTTTCCGATGCAGCAGTGATGGAGCGATAAATGGGATTCGAGCCGCTGTGAGGATGCTTTAAGCGTTGTTCGTGATGTTGATTACTAGAACTTCAGTCACAACAGCTCGAGTTGCTTGTTCGCAGCGACGCATACAGAGAGCAGCATCGCGAACACGACAGTCTGCATGCAGCTGTCCTTAGTTACAAATCAGCAGATTTAAACAGCCAGTACGTGACATTTTACGAGCGTTCGATCCAGTTTGATAAGATAAAACGAAGAAGCCGTGGTTCTTCAAGCAGATACAACCTGACCTTGTACAAAACACATCAAAATATATCGCCATTGTAATCCAGAGAGCCACGCCTCGTGAGAGCAGCTGGAGTTTAAGGATCCGGTGGATTGGACCGCTGGTACTCATCACACACAAATACGACGTTGTTCAAACCATGCCTTGTCCGCCACCAGATCACGTTGGCGTGGCACCTGCATCCTGATGCTCAATTTTAACTTACGCGTTTAGTGTTAGCTAAAAGTGTAATCTACGTTTGCCACTATCATTACAAATGCATACCCAAAAAATTCATGGCGAAGATCGTGACTCATTTATTCCTCGATGTCGAGCTCCATGAAGGTTAATGAAGCTTTCAGCCGTGTCCTGAGTGACACCTAGAGATCGACGAAGGTGTGTCAGTCGCTACAGTGACGTATCCAAATGCAAAGTTGTAGTGATTGTTTGAGCAGTAAATGCGAGGGGACTACGCTGAGTTTAATGTGAAACAATATGCCATCTTCGGGCCAAAGATAATTAGTCAACGCCGTGCAGCATCCTGCCGCTCACGACTTGGAGACTCCAAGGACCTGTCGCTACAGGTACATCGTACGCACACCAGCGTCTAGAGTCACGTGGGATGCGTCCGCTGATATTCTAACAGGATACACATACTGTGCTCCCACAATGAGACGCTCTGCTTCTGCTCTGAGCGAAACGGTGGCAAGATCTTGGGGTTCTCTGCTGCACTGGCTGCCTTCGATGATCTCATGGAGTCGAGACCCTGGGTTACGATGTTCGACGCACCCAGTCTCAAGTGGCTCGGAGAGCTCGAATTTCAGTTCTACTTCCGGCAAGCGGTGTGGACCTTTAAGCGCTGGGTACGCATCGCTCGCCCTCAGAGTCGGGTGCACGAGCGCTGCGACGTCGAGCAGGCGTGGGATGTGCGATACAAGCGGCGTGCTGCCTTAGACGCGTGCTACTACGCGGCTGCAGCGCTGCTCATGACGCGCATTCTGGCCGGACAAGCGCGTCTTGACGCGCACTTGTGGTTCGAGCTCTGGCGGCGGCCAAACGCGAAGTGCGTCTGGGCCGTCAGCAATCTGGTCACCAAGCCGCTCGCAAAGCAGCTAGCTACGCTCGACTGGGAGGAACCAGCTCGGTGTGAGTCGGCGGGGTGGTCGGGTCGGTTCGTGGAACAGCTCCCGCGTGACGAGCTGGTTCTCCTTGACGCGAGCCAAGGGCCATACGAGCTGCCGGCGCCTTGGAATGATCCCGGGTTCACGCCATTGCCGCTGCACCGGGTGCTCGAAGGCACGCCAGGTCCGAGCCTTTACACATCCGCGGTGAACAGGCGACCGTACAGCGCATGGGTCGAGCTCAGCGTGATGAAGCAGGTGTAGACTACCAGCAACAACAGCCAGAAAGCCGAAGAGGTAGCGCCAACCTGGGTCGAGCCGGCCCTGAGCACTCTGCAAACAGTACACGTATGCACTCACACTAGGACACAAATGCACCGCCAGGCACCGACCCTGTTTGGACTGTGTCCCTCTCAATGTGTATCCCTCTCAGAAGTTCTTTTAGATTGGGTCGAGAGGTATAGCTGTGCCAGCCAACGGTATCGCCGAGACGTAGGTCAAACGTTCAATGTATTCACTCTTACACACTAAGTTCATCTCTCTGTACTATGCCATCCCAAATCAGTAGCACACACAACTCGGAATTTAGGAAGGAAAACGCAAGTTTTCCCATACGAGAAGCTCTGGAGCAAGAGTTTAACAATCAATGTCGATGATATCATATGAGCGAGATATAGTGATCTTGGGCTGGTCAGAGATGATTCTAGATGTCAATCTTACAAAGAACGTGTGGGTATTGAACGCGAGGGTGGCGACGTTGAGTACAACGTGAATCAATCAAGTCTGATCGTAAACGTGTAACCGGACGTGTCCGAGTTACGCAGCACAGTTGCGAGGAAGCATGTGTGAACACCTTCCGCAAGGGTTCCAGTCACTAAGACAGAAAGCAAACAAGACACTTGGTTTGAGTGCTCCAAATTGTAACTGTTCATTTGAGTCGGATGTGCAGCTCCACCCTTTGGTGTGAGCCTTTAGATCTAAGTATGCAATACTAAATCTAAGTCAACTAAAATGTGGTTGGCTCTGAGAGTCCAAGTTCACTGATTGGCTAATATTCTAGGATATCTACCAATTAGAGCCACCGCCAATAAAGGCCGGTCTTAAAAGAAGTGCGTGAATTGTAATTCCGCAAGGCTGGGTTATTATCACATAACCACAGCTTGTGTACCCCGTTACACAACCATTCCATCAACAAGAACACCTTCACAGTGAATCCAACTTCGCGCGGTGTGAATATAGTGGTACACTATAGTTGGCAAGGTCGGGAAGACCCCACAAATACGTTTTGTGGGTATTGTAGGGTCTGCCATACCGGTCACAAGCAACGAAGCGACCTGTCAACTCTACATTGGCGTTCATGGTGTGATTACGGCGCAACACGTTGAATCCGTGCACTCGGTCCACGCGTGGATGGCGTCGTCCGCGGCGTTTGAGCGGTCTCGTAGGTGGCTTGAAGAGGAGGATTGATCTTGAACAGCGTCGTTTCGGAGGTATTGGTGGTCTCGGTAAATGGCATGAGGTATACTGCTCGCTGCCCAACTACCTTCGTGCACATTGTGCACCCTCCGACGCGCACCTCTACCGCAAGCGCCAAATTCACATCTGACAATAATTTTCCCGCTGTAGCCATCACAGAGACTCCGACACATACTTGAGCGTAGCTATAGAACAAGACCGATTCAAATATCAAAACTTGGTGTAGTAGTGCATTGTGTCCATAAAAGTGTCCACCATTGACTATGTGGAATAAACATAAACACGCGTCTGTCAATCAATTGCTTCCATCAGTCACAAGTGGCGACCCCTATAGCAAAGTAGAGCTGAATTTGCATTATTCAAAAACGCATTCTGGGCAATTATCCGATTTTGTCCGTGATATTTGACTTACACACAGAAACTATACATGAAAGCTGTATTTTATTGTGTTGGAACTATTCGAAGCGTTATTGTTGTAGCAATCACAATAATTGTCGAGCGGTGAATTATTGTTGGTGCACGACATGGTAGATAGACTATAACATAATGCTACTATCTAGACGCATGCCTCGATTGCGAATATAAGAATAGTTGCCCACACTGTCCACACTGTTGGCGCAGTTAATGATACGCGAGTTCGTAAATATTACACAGATAGACAGAGTAACAGAAGTTGATCGAGTGAGTTTTTTTATGAAAGCTTACTAAGATTGATGAAATTACAGATGGAGACATGGATTCGGAGAGAAAGTAAAAGACGAATGTTTCCAAACTTGTTAATTTACTTACAGAAATAATTCGCGAAATGAGCACTTTTTTGCGACTCGTTTTCTTCACTAGGATTTTTTTGATGATCGGAAATCGGATGCAAATAAACAAATATATTTTTGCTCAGAACGAAAATGATCGTGCTTATTTTGTTTACTGCATATCTAGCATAATGAGGCTAAGAGACTAATTTTTTGTTCGTTTTGTACGACAAAAACATTTTTGTCGTGATATTTTTTGGAGAAAGTACGGTCACCCAAAAATTTTAAAAATTGGTGTCAAAACCCTGTCAAAACCGATGGGACTTCGAGCTAGTCCCCTTGTGATCACAAGGGGACTAGCTTGATAAAATTTGGGCTTATTAGTCCGATCAGTTTTGACAGGGTTTATATTTGCATCGGATATGTTCCTAATAGCAAATTTTTGGTGGTGAAATAGTACAGGTCGGACATGTTCCAAACAGCAATGTCGAGCTAATCACGTTGGCTACGGTTCTGAGCCTCTGAGCCTCAGGAAGCTCCTCCAAGACCAAGTCTTGGAGCTCGTCACAAGTAGCCTTGAGCTGAGCTGATCGACTCGATCACCTTTGATCAACTTCTTTTGATCGAGTTCACAGCTCTAACTGTCCAAGTAGCCTTGAGCTGTAAACTTGGCGCTGTGGTGTCTTCATGCACTCATGACAGTCACGTCGTGAGCAGCAGCGCGAAGCGCACTCGACACATGTACCCTCGATGTTGGAGCACTGCTCACGATGTCGACGCCTGCTACGCTCGCTTGACGTCGCAACCATCCTACTCGTCTAGGTCACTGGTTCGCGGCGCCATTGCTGCAATCGCTCATACACTGCAGGTGCTGATCTCTTGGCAATCGCGACCATTGCGAGGTTCCGATGAGCGCGCTGCAGCTCTGTCGAGATACTTGCAGACACAGGCTGTTGCTGCTGTTGAGTCTGCTGCTGCTGGTCTGTCGCCATGCGCAGTGCGCGACTGAAGTGTGTTTCCGATGTCTGCAACACAGCAGCGACGGACACACGAGACTACATCAACAAATGCGTGCATCACTTGCACGCTCAAGCAACGGGTAGAGACTCCAATGAGCACCTGGAGGTCGCCAAGCAGGAAGCAGCACTTGCCCACGCCTTCGATGGACCGCATGATGCGAGTCGAGTGCGCATCTGCATCGATCGCGCTCT
The DNA here is from genome assembly GCA_023333795.1 of Globisporangium rhizosaccharum. NCBI lineage: Eukaryota > Oomycota > Peronosporomycetes > Pythiales > Pythiaceae > Globisporangium > Globisporangium rhizosaccharum. The sequence continues at coordinate 47,291 of JAASFN010000039.1, forward strand.
CAGCGGTCATAGACATCGTCGATAGTGCTTCAGCGCGCACCAAGCAGTCTTCGTATTGATCCTTCGCCTCCTGCGTGCGCTTCTGCAAGAGCGAAAGCATTCTAGAGCTGTCAAGCAAACAAGACATGCACAAGCGCACGTGACTTTGTCATGAACAGTAACAGTGCTGATCGCACCTGCGCGAGCAAGCTCGCTGCAAGGACCATCGACAGCTCGAGCACTTTGACGTTCAACCCGCCGTGGTAGCGTGCATGCAGCAGTGCAAGCAGGTGCTGAAGCGTCGTGATCGTTGCGGCGCTGTCTCCAGCGACGTGATGTGCAATCGCAATGTTCTCCAGCGCTACGAGCGCTTCGTGGTCGTTCTCGCCTTTCAATCTTCCATCGACAGCAAGCACACGCACAGTAGCATAGCAACAGCAGTGTCAAGCGACGATACATTCGCGTATCGAGAGATCCAAGAGTTGACGCGAGTGGCAAGCGCGTAGTCCAGGAGCTCTTACGCGACGAAGATCACGTGCGCTCGCATAAAGAAGTCGCAGCTCTCGTCGTAGCGCTGCGCCAGCAGCAGGAGTTCGCCAGTGTTGTTGAGCCACATGGCTGTCTCGCAATGCGCTTCGCCGCGGACTGCTTCACAGAGACTGAGTGCTCGATCAGTTGCCTCGAGTGCCTCGTTCATGCGGTTGCTCTCGCTAAGCAAACCATCCGCACACGTGAGTGCATTGTAGTCAGTCACTCAATCAGGACTATTGGCTGAGTAGCACGATAGCACCATCGCTCACTTGCCGATAAAGCGATGCAAGTCTCCCAAGCGTCACAAGTCGTCCTGGATGATCAGCTCCGTACGAGTGCACTTTGGCATGCAGCGCATGTAACTCTGCGCGGACCAAGGCGTCTGACTCAGTGCTTGCAGCGTCGTTCACGGCAGTGAGGAACGCAAACTCGGGCTCGCGTGACAGACTCGCGACACGCTGTTGCTTCAGCTCTGCGAGCACAAGAGGCAAAGAGTGAGCAAGCGAGTACTCTGACAGCATGTACCACAGTCGCGATGGCTCAACAGAGCTCAACCAACCTTCTGTGCTCCTTGGATCGGGTTGCCATCGTTCAAGAAGCGGGATGTGGTCGCTCCTTGCGAGAGCTCGTGCAATGTCGAGTGGTGTCTGCTTGGCTTGGTTTGCTCTCGACGCGCGTGCGCCAGCCTCGAGCAGAACCACGCAGCAGCGGAGGTTGCCCCAGCCAGCAGCGAGGTGGAGTGGCGTGTTGCCATCCTGTCGCACAATTGCAGTAGACGATCGTCCGTGCAGTTCGTGTTAGATGCACAGGTTAGTGTCGCCACTGATGGATTTGAGAGAGAGAGGAAGGAGCGAGCACACCTCGTCAACCAACTCTGGGTCTGCGTCGCGAGTGACGAGCAGCTGGACAACATCAACGTGGCCATAGCGACTTGCAAAGTGCAGTGCAGACCAGTGCGTTTGCTGCGATCAAGTACACAACGCGTCAGATGCATGCAAGCGTGTGCTCATCGTACAAGCAGTGCATACAAAGCGAGAGGTTGTCGTTGCACAACGCACAGGTTCCCGTGCATCGATCACAGTGGCAGCACTACCAGGTTCGCCAGCTCGTTTGCGGTCGAGGAGAAAGCGCACGCGCTCGACACGTCCGTGCCGTGCAGCGTACCAGAGACTCCAGATATCTGCGCGCTCCGGCTCGAGGCTTCCGCGCACGGCAGGCTTGCTCGCTCGAGACACTCGTGCGCTGGTCGCCATGATCGATCAGATCAGATCGGATTGAGAGCGATCGTGAACGCTTTGTTCATTCTCGAGTCAGCTTACATTGTGCAAGTATAATGCACGAATCGAACCGGGTCACCTCGCAAGGCGACGCAGTCGTTTCATCTCGCGGTTCGCTCTTCTCCTTGACACTTGTCGGTGTGTCTGCATCAGCATCTGCATCGGTAGCATCGGTGCATCCGTGTCTGCATCGGGCATCGGGAGCATCGGTGCATCGGTAGCATCGGTGTGTCTTGCATCTGCATCAGCATCTACTACGCTCGAAGCAGCTCACTCGTGTGTGTGTGTTCGAAAGCAATCGCGTCATTCGCAGCGACACGAAGGCGAGACTCGGAGCATGAAGAGGAGCAGCTAGCCTTGTCGAGACACGCCTCTGCTTCGACCTCCATCACCGCCGCTACACGCCACTGCAGCAACGATGGCAGAGTTCACTGATCTCGCATCTCTCGCGGTTCGTTCGTTCGCTTGCTTGGTGTGACTCGCACACACACCGTATGCAGCATCCGGTGTGTCTAACACTGCGTGCAATGTGTCACGCAGTCAACGCCACTTAAGACCAACGACAAGCAGATGAAGAAGCGCGGTGTCATGTCTGGCCGACTTCGACTGCTCCCGATCAGCGACTCGCCTGCGAGCAGCTACGACATGCCTGCAAGTAGCAACAACAACAGCAGCTACAACACCAACAACAACAACAACAGCAACAGCGCTGCCGCCTCGAGTGCGCTGCTCGCGAACCACAAGCTGAAAAAGATCACACAGAAGCGTGAACTCGTCGAAGCTGTGCGCAAAGCGAACTCGCCGATCGTCCTGCCTGGTCGCGAGACGTCCATGTCGAGCTCTTTGCGCAGTCTCCACGACGCGTCATCTGGTGGGAGCTCTGTACCCGAGACCGATACAGGGCAGCGCGACATCGAGTGCCTCGAAGACGGTGTGAACCTGAACGCGCGCAAGTTCAACGAGCACAAGATGATGGTCGAGAAGCGGCAGAAAGAGCTCAACGCGCTGTTGGTACGTGCCATGCGATCGATGGTGCTGTGCTGCTGCATGTCACTGTCAACATAGTGACAGAGATCTGACGAACCATGTGTATGTGTATCGATGTGGTCGTTCAGGACGAACTGCGCGTGCTGCAGCTCGAGACGCAGGAGCTAAGTCGCATTCAGAACCAGGAGACTCCGGTCTCGAAGAAGAACAACAAGATCAAGCAGGACATTGCCGAGTGCACGGCGTCGATGGAGGAGCAGATGCACTTGCGTCGACAGCTCGAGCACATGGTGCGACGGCTGCAGACCAACCAACTGCGTGTGAATGCGCACGTCCAAGCGATGTCGAAAGCCGTGGACGAGAGCTTGCGTGAAGGTGACGAGGTCAAGCTGCTGTGTCGACAACTCGAGGCTGGAAAAGCACGCGCGGTGCAGTTCCTCCAAGAGTATGTGCTTGCTGGGCACTAAGAACGAGAGAGCGAGAGCGAGAGAAAGAGAGAGAGAGAGAGCGTACGTTGACAGCTCACGTTCATTCATCCGTTGTTCTCATCTGCCGACAGAGTCCAGCTCCAGATCCAAGTCGAGCGCAAAGCGCGTGCACGAGAGCTCGGAGACCACGAAGTACGAGCTCGGAACTCGCAAAAGATGGAGGCGTGGCGCCTGCAGCGCGTCCAAGAGCGCGCTGAGATCGCTGCTGAGCTGCGAGGCGACTTGTCTGCAGAAGAAGAAGCACGATTGCTGCGGTCTATAGAGAGTCGCGAGCGAGCGAACGAAGCGCTGCACCTAGCAAACTTGACTAAGTCCGAGAAAGTGGCCGATTACGAAGACGTACTGGATCAGCTCAAGCTCGCTGCTGGCGCGACGTCGCTCGAAGAGGTCGTCGAGAAGCTGTTTGCACAAGGCACGACGGCAACGTCGCTCGAGAAAGAGAAAGCGCAAGCTGAAGCTCGGCTCGTTGCTGCGCGTCAGGAGAAGGAGCAGGCGTTGCAGGCACTGAACGAGCTCAAGGCGTCGGGCATTGGCGGCATTGAGCTCAATCGCGAGGTGTACAACACGCTCGAGAACGAGATCCAGCAAGCGAAGGCGACGCTCAAGGTCAACAAGGCTGCGTACGAGCGCTTGGACGGCGTGATCACTGGCGTGCGGCAGGGTTCGTTCGGCTTGGCGCAGCGATTACAGGCGTTTGACGACGTCCTCGACATCGCGGCGCCAGAGAACATTAGCTTGCAGATGGGCAGCAGTGGCGGCTCTGGCATCGCTCCAGTCGGAGCACGAGGCGAGCACGCCGACTGCTTGGCACTCGCCGAGCTCAAACTAACTAAGATCCTCGAGCTCGTTGGCCAGCAGAACAGCTCAGTCAACAGCTTTGGCGGGTTTGGCGGTGCAGGTGGTGGCGAAGGTGACGACGCGTTTGAAGACGGGAGCTCTCGCGCAGACCTGGACGACCGCAACGCGCCGTGGTCGCCGACGATGAACAGCGACCCTGTGCTGCACCGCAACAACATTCGCATACGACCTGGGATCCCGTTCAGCCGACAGCTGCAGTTCGAGCAGCGCGAGGATTCGCTCGACTCGGCGCGGTCCGACATCTCGACGCTGTCGGATGCGAGCAGCGAGCACATGGACGTGCTCGTGCCCTCGCGCGACATTCTCAAGATGAGCAGCTCGCGCCACTTCTCCGAAGTGATGCGAAAGAAAGAGGTGCGACCTTGGTGCTGCTGCTGCTGAAGGCTCCGGGGTGTTGATTGCTGTCAGGTAGACGACTCACGAACTGTGTGCTTGTTCACTTGCTGGTGTAGCTGGCGGAGAAGCAGAAGGTGGCGGCGGAGAAGGGCATCTCGGACGAAGAGATGATGTCGAAGCTGCGAAAGCGCAACCAGCTCGAAGCCGACACGCGGCTCTCGACGTCTCCGACGCGCCAGAGCGGACTGCTCACGAGTCCAAACCGCAAGGACGACAAGTACGCGTTCGTGACGCAGCTCCACTTTAGCGACTTGTGACGCGATAGCGCGCGTGCTGGCTAGCGACAGATAGACAGAGGACTCAATCGATCCACAGCGTTTGACGTCGCATGCGCAGCTCACATGAACCAACGAACGTCATATAAAAGAGAGGTGGAGCGCACTTCTGAAGCGCTTCTCCAAAATATCATACCTAGCTCCACACACACACACCTGTTCAAGTGTCCTAGTCGTATGCACCGCGACCCATGCACGCACCATCCTCGCACTTAGCTCACGTTGCCAGTGCCGCCGACCTGGTCTGGACAGCGGTACTCCTCTGGCAGGAGCGACCGCTGGAGCTTGTTGAACGCAAACTGCCGCTTGCCCGTGTTCTTGAGCGCATTCTCGATGCGCACGCCGTGACTCCGCATGACCGACACCGTCGCGAGGATCCGGTTGTCCGGTAAGTCGTGGTGGCGCTGCAAAATGCGCACTTGCTCGAGCGTGACCGACATCGCTGTCCGGTCCTTTGCGCTCTTGCACACGGTCACGCGGCCGCCACCGAGTTCGCGGCACAGATCGGACGACCGCTTCAAAATCTCTGGACGCTTTGTCTTCACCAAGCTCTGCGCCGCATCGAGCACAGCGGTCTCGAGCGCACGGAACTCTTGCGTGACTTGGTCCTCCGTGAGCTTCATCGGCGCTTGGTTCATGTTCCGGTACCGATGCGAGCCGCGAATGTAGTTGCCCGTGTTCGTCGGCAGCGCGACCGTCAAGCGGCAGTACTTTTCACAGAACGCCTTGAGCGGCCGGAGGTTGTTGATGTTGATCATGTCCTGGAGCTCAGTCTTTGCACGCTCCGTGTTGTTTGCGATCGTCTGCATCTCGTTGATGCCCTGCGTGAACAGCAGCGGCGTCACGCCGATCTCGCCACCGTTTGCAAGGCGCTCTGGGAGCTCGACGTCGGCCGTCGCGACTTGGACCGTCACGATGTACTGGATTGGCGACGACGCCGACGGCTTGCGGTCGCGACTGCTCTTGTGCGCGACCGTGACTTTGACAATCCCCGCGTCGTCGCTCACGTCTTTCTTCCGAGACATGCGGAACGAGAACCGGTTCGACGGCTTGTCGCGCACGTCCTGGAGCACAAACGCAACGCACGAGAGGTTCGCGATTGCGCCGGCCATGTCTTCGATCATCCCAATCTCCTTGCTGTGCGTCGACAAGAGCGACTCAACTTGGAAGAGGAAGCCGAGCTTCGAGAGCTGACAGAGCATGTCGCTGCCTTTCACAACGTCTGGGTTCTGGATCGCGACTTCGACCTTGCGCACAAAGCTGCACGTGAGCGCTGCCAGCGCCTGCGCAAACGAGCAGTCCATGCGCAGCTGGAGGTCCCACTGGAGGTCGTCGTACTCGCGGATCTCTTCCGGCCATTTGGAGATGTCCAAGTCGGCGCCGTTCATCTTTGCTTGGAGCTTCTTGAGCTTCGTCTGGAACGACAGGATCCCGCCTTTTGTGAACTTGTAGCAGTGCGCCGACGGCGCACCGACGGTCGTGAAGTCGTACACTGACACTTCTTTCGACGACCGACGCTTCTCGTCGTTGATGAACGCGTTCGTGGGTCCAATGAGCAGGTCCTGGATGTGCAAGTTGATCGGCACGAAGCGCAAGTCGCTCGAGTTCTTCTCGACGCTCGCTTTGAAGTACTGCTTGTGCTTGTCGCGGTTCACGAGGTACTGGATGTTCTTGCGCACCATCGCGACGTACTCTTTCCGCTTCTTCAAGCGATTCTCGAGCCACTCGCGCGCGATCGCCGTGTCGCCTTCGTCTTGGATCTGACCAATGAGCGTGCCGTAGAACCCGCGCGTCTGCTTGTCCTTCTTCTGGTTCAGGAACGCGTGGAGGTCTTCGCGCGCTTTCTCCACTTGCTCCTGCCGCTCGACTGCGATGAGCTCAATGAACTGCCGCGGAATCGCGTTCGCGTACACGCTCTCTTGCAAGTCTTCGACCACGAGTCCGCCGCCGCCGTCCTCCGTGTCATACTGGAAGAACCGGATGATGTTCCCAATGTTCTTATGCGACGACACGTCGTCCTTGGACGGCATCTCGCCGGGCATCATCACGGTCTGGACACTCAGTTCCGCGTTGTTCATGTTGCCCTGGAGCATCACGTCGACTTCGCGCTGCAGCGACGGGTGCTCCTCCAAGATCGTGCACGTGTGGTCGTCTGTCGGATGGACGTTCAGCGGCTGGCCGCTCGCAGCTGCGTCGAGCACAGCTTGCGACGACGTGACAAACTCCAAGAGCGGGTGGAACATCGTCATTTGGTACGACAGCTGCGTCGTCGCCTGCGTGTCGCTCCGACCGCCTGTGCCATAGCCGCCGCTCGTCTGGCCGTCGAGGTAGTTGAGCGCAAAGTTGTGGCCCGTGTCGCGCTTCCCGATCGTACTCGCGTGGACCAAGAAGCGCAGCAGCGTGCTCGACGCATGGCCGATCACGGGCACTTCGAGCACTGCGACGAACGGGAAGATCGAGCTCGACGACCCGTTGCTCAGCGCTGCCTCGGTCTCGCCAGCCACACCAACTGGCTCGGTCGCACCGACGCACTTCCACTCAGCGGTGCGACAGAGCTTCGCGAGCGGCGTCGTGCTGTTCACGGGCTCCTTTGACGAGAAGAAGTCGAGCGAGACAAAGCATGCGCGGTCAAAGTTCGCTGGGAGCTTGAGGCGCACGATCAATCGGAGCTTGTTCCCCGGTTCGTCGCCGTTGATCATCGACTCGCCCATGCTCATGCGGTCGCGCATGAGCTTCGAGTACGGCATGTGCGGCGACGAGCCGGACGAGCGCGGCGTGAGGTTGAACACGTCTTCCTTCGAGCCCTGATCGAGCGACTCGGGCTCGTCGTGGTGGAAGTTCTCGGTGCTCGGGTTCCACTGCAAGAAGAGCAGCAGGAGCGGCGGGAGTCCGTGCGGGAGCCACACAATGAAGATGTACCAGACCAAGTCCGAGAGCTCGCCGCTGCCGCCGCGTCCCGAGACGTACTGCGCAATGTAGATCACTTGCGCCGAGATGTAGAGCACGCACGTCGTCGCGATGATGACGTAGAAGATCGTGAGCGACGTGCGGATGCGCGCCTCTGACGGATCTTCGTTCAGCATGAGCGACCGGCCTTTGCTCATGACCATGCAGCCGAGGACCATGAGCATGACTGTGCAGACGACGAAGCCAGCGCCAAACGCCAAGTAGAACGACTGGATGTGGCACTCGCGAATCGCATCGCGCACGACTTTGCCTTCCGCTGCGAGGCTCCCTGTGCACTCCTCCTCGGACGAGCACTGGAGCGACTGCTCGTCAAAGACGCATCGGAGCTCGTCGTCGGCTGCGAGCGAGAGCGCGACAATGAGCGCGACGACGGCAGCGTTCGCAATGACGTAGCCGATCACAGCCGGCGACTTCCACGACAGCTTCTTGAAGCTCTTGAACGCCAAGACGCTCGCCCAGTGGAAGCACAGCGACAGGATCATCATCGTGTTGAAGAAGTACTGCGCCGTGAACCAGTGCGCAAACGCCTTGGACGGCTGCGCGACCCAGACGACGTAGCCGCCGCAGCCAGCTGCGAACGAGCACAGCGCTGCGATCGCGACCATGTCGGTCCAGAGCGTCGTCATCGTCAGTGGCAGACCGTGCTGTGACGCAACACATACATGCACAAGTCACAAGCGAGTGCGTTAGACTAAGAGCCAATGGGAGAGTCGATGGCGCTATGATCATGACCACAGTCAATGGACGCACCCATCGAATGATCACGAGCGAGACGAGGAAGCACGCGCCAAAGATCACGATCGTCGCAATGTCGAGACGCGACGCCACGCGCTCGCGGTTCGCTATGCATTCGTAGCATACGAGTCACTTCAGTGAGTCGCCATCCACATAGATCGATCATCACTGCTCTAGTACGAGCCAGCCACAGCCTCAAGGCGTACCTTTCTTCACGCGGTAGAACATGATCGGCGAGTTGTCCACTGCCGATGCGAGGCCCTGGTACGCCGACAAGTAGCCCTTCTCGATCGTCATCGAGTCGTTCGACGGGTTCTTGAAGTTCCGGAACGTGACGTTCAGGACGTCGCCGTTGTTGATGTCGCCACTGAACGAGTCGGGGATCGTGAACGAGATGTTCGACTTGCCGACAAAGAGCCCGAGTGCAACTTCGTGGCTCTTGTGCACCAGTCGCGCGTCGCTCACGTCTTTGATCAAGGGCGAAAAGTCGGCTTCCAAGTCTTTCGCGACGCGCAAGAGGATGAACGCGCCAGCGCGGAGCACCGCGCCGCTCTTGAAGCTCATGCTCACGTCCGTCGTGCTCATCACGTGCGGGTTCGACGCTTTCATCTTCGTGTCCGTGAACGACCCAATGAGCTTGTACGAGTTCGACGTGAGCTCGAGATTGAACACCTGACGCGGCGTCGACGCCGAGTTCGTCGCTGCGCGGCAGCCCGTGCCGTCAAACTTGACGTTCAGGACTGTCAAGTCGGTCTTTGTGCCAGGACCGAGTCGCGTCGAGACACTATCGACGGTGAAGACGTACTCGGCCTCGGGCTCCGCGAGCGCACCGAGCGTCGCAGCTGTGAGACTCACGATCGTCTTGTTCCCGTCGCGGCGACATGGCACGAGGCTCGCGCCAATGTAGCAGTTCGACGCTGCGCCTTCGAGGACCCAGAGCTGCGGCGCGTTGATCTCCATCGTGCTCGTGAACTTGCACGAGGCGCTCGCGAGCGACTTGGCGGTCAAGTCGTACGTGTCGAGCATCTCGGGGAAGTTCCACGTCGTGCGCACGACGAGCGAGCAGTTTGTGCACGTGCCTTTGAGCGACGAGCTGATCGTCATGACGGGGATGTCGGTGAGCGAGCTCTCGAGGCTCTGGATCTCCGACTGCCCGCAACCTTTCATGCACGACAGGCCGTCCGCGTACTTGCTCTGCGCGTAGTCGCCTGCGTTGTACACACACCGGTTCGCCACGCAGTTGTACCCGATCTTGTCGGGGAACGCGTCGGCTGCTGCGTTGCACCATCACCAGCAGCGCAATTGCCAGCGTAAGAGCGACACACACACACATTCAGTTCATCAGTCAGTCAGTTCCCATCGATACATGTGCGCGCCTAGTGCATGCATCACGCGCTGAATCGAGCATAATGAGCGCATATCGCATCCTCACACACATGCGCGCACCTGCTGCAGTCGTCGCCATTACACTCCATAGCAACACGACACACACGAGCGCGACGTGTCTCGGAGATGCTATAGCTGAGAGTGGATTCCAGCGCGATCGCCGTCGTCGTCGCACACACGAGAGTGACGACATTGTATGGCGAGCGTCGGTACTGTGAAATATGGCGGCGGCGGCAGCATGGTCAGCTGCGATGCGGCCGCCGCGCACGCGCGCTGCAAACGTCGCAGTCGCCAGCGTGTCTGTGGATCGGTGTTCTGTCTGCGTCGCGTGCCTGTACCTGCAGTCTCGCGCGCGTCCTGGCGCAGACGTCTCGCGCGGTACGCTCTCGATGTCGCTTTCTCTCTCGCACACACACAGACGTATGTGCTCGAGGTCGTCGTCGAGGTCGTCGTCGAGGTCGTCGAGCTGCTTGTATGCCACTTGTATGCCACCTTGTATGTCGCTTGTATATGCCACCTTGTATGCTGGGCGTTTTGCGCTGGCTCCAGGCGCGCCTCACTTTTCTGCTTTTGACTATACGCTGTTAGAAATTTACCCACATAGCCAGATGAGGTATACACTCCCATACTGTGGACCACCCATGTTTGTGGACCACCCATGTTCCACAGTTACCAGAAATCCCAAACTGTGAAACATGGGTGGTCCACACGACTTCCACAGTTTCAAAATGTCGCTATTTGGGTACCCTTTTCGCGGCATTCTGGGCGACACTGTGGTTTATGTCCTTTTCTCACAGTGTGGTTTAAAACGATTGTATTTATAGTTGAATAGTTGTATGCAAGAGTCGACGTGCAACCGAAGAAGCCAGTGCTTGCTGTCACATTCGGGACATTGTCCCGAATCCACGAAATAGGTTCAACAGTGTGCGAATACGAACTTGAACAATGTATACCTCATTCCCATCTCATTGGCACCACACTCTCGTTTCGAAGCCAAACTTGAGCCGAGCACCACAACACAAAAACAGCACCACAGCCACACAAGCAACCTGAGCGACACAAAGAGGGTACTATGATCACACCTCGTACTAACTCATATCACCCGTATTGGAGCGCGTTGAGCATACTTTTTCAGTATACTGTACAAGTGCCATGGTTCAGATGCGATTTCAACAATAGCAACTTCTTTCTTGAATAAAGATAATTCTTAAGACTACGACCTGCGACAACTTTGAAATTTCGACCGTCCGAAAAAATACAATTCGCTACAATTTCTAATACAAAAACTATTTTCGACGGAACGTTTGACGTTTTGGCCAAAACGGATAAATGGTGTCAAATATGAATTTCTTGAACTACAAGCGCTAAAAAAAGAACGATTTAGCTCGAAACCTGTTCTCGACAAACACACTTCTCGATCGCAGTACAAGATCTACGACATGACCTGATGCTTCTATGATTCCTCCTCGAGCAAGCGCGGTACACAAGTTCGCGCACATGCGTCACGCAACAAATCGCGTCGCCCATCAACGAGATAAAGGTAATGCGATGCAGCCAGTCCCTAAAACATATCGCTAGGGCCACGCGAACTCTTGATGTTTGCAACACCAAATGAAGCAACACTTGGCGTTCAAGGCGTTTGACGAACATGCGTCTGTGCATCCAGCACGCGATCAGTGCGAGAATTGTCGGCATTATTATTGTCACATGTTCAACACGAACGTCATTCATCCAAGTGATGATCTCGCGAGGAAGCTGCCGAAACCTTTGGACGTGCCTTTTTGTGTGCACTTGCTTTCTTCATCTTGCACAACTCTCTGGGACGCTGTTCATCACGTTAGCTTGCGTTGACTAGCGGCAGCAGATACAGATAGAGGTGGAATGGATGAGTGCACTGCCGTGGCAGCAATGTCGCTGTGCACCCGTAGGTACTCGTCATTCAGGTTGGCGTCTCGCCTCGTCATTCCCCTCTTTGCCGTCTCTCTTCGTATTGTCACTTTCGTGTGTTTGATTGGCTTGTTGCCTTAATCCGTTATAAACGGCCGCGTTTGTACGCGGCTAGCTACGGTATCAACCTCGTTAGTTGTTTGAACCTTTTAACAACCTATTTCCACACGACGAGCGAGTACGACTTGGAGAGCTCCGATGGGGACACCAGCGATGCCCAGCGCGCCAGACGCCGCCACTACGAGCATGTTGCTGTGCTAATGAGTCTCGACGACCCAAAGGCCGCAGTTCAAGCGTTTGATAGGGCGACGTACTCGTTCGCGCACACCAACGGCAGCAGAGAGCGGCGATGCGATGTGTACAAGTGCGTCTCGCACGTCAAGTGCCCGAAGAGTGCGCATCCTCTTTCGGACCGGCATAGGTGATGAAGACACCTTGGTTCTTGAACGAGATGATCGTTCTCGACTTTTTCGAGATGCAAGTTCTGGTCGACGGCATGCGTGCAACGTCGGTCGGCTAACTCTCGACGTCAAGACAAGCCTTTGCAAACATGCGGGCTGCATATAACAGGCAGTGCGACACGGGCATGCTTGGGGTCACAAACGGAACCTACCATCTCCACCATGATTCGTTCGACCTGTCTAACACCACACCCTTACTCTAATTCAGCATTAGCAGCTCAGCTAAAACGTTTCGTGGTCTGCTGCACAGAAGAGTGGACGAAAGTCGACTTTGGAATGTACACAACGCTACGTTGACGGCAAACATACGAAGTCGTTCGCGCCTTGGCTCGATAATTTGTCTCAATTCGTAAAAAAATGGCAGCACTATTAAGCGGCATGTTCCTAATAGTAGTTTTTACACCATTGAAGTTGAGCTACATATCTTTTCGAACAAAGGGACAAAGACGAAAATGTCCAAAACGCAGCGATAAAAATAGATAGAGAAGAGCGTGATCGAAGTGAAGTACAATTGGACAACAACAGAAACCATTCAAAACGAGAATGAAGAGCATCGAGAAGCGCTATGTCAGCAACCCCAGCATGCTCAAGAGTGTCCCTACGACGACCAAGTTGAAGAAGCGGAAAGTATAACTCTAGCGACTTCTCTCGGGTACGAATGCGCCTATCACGCTGTATGCAGTCAACTGTACGGGCCAGAACAAGAACAACACCGCGGCGTGTTACTGCTCCTTCTCAGTGAACGGGGCATCCTCAAGGAAGTGAACGTGAAATACTTCGTTCGACAGAAAAATAATAGCTGCGGCCGCGGCTTCGAAGTGTCGAAAAAGAAGATCAACCTTGAAGACTACTGAACGCTAGAATGCGCTACTCACGTCCTCGCGATACTGGTCAATCGAGTGTCCTCTGACATTGCTATTGTAACGGGGTCACCCGTTACAGGCACGCACGTGCGGCTGTGAGGAAGCGTCTCGCTCTCGGGCCTGACCCGAGAGCGCGGAAGAGCTGGTTCTTGATCGTGTCTCTGAGGCAAGCTCAGAGACGACGGCGAGGGACAGA